>OY804261.1:11935644-12239005 GCA_963680825.1 Meiosimyza decipiens | reverse complement strand
CCGCTCGTGGTTCTTATGCGCGTCCATCACGTTTAGAGCTACCTAAAAATGTAACATACGCGAGAAGTCGCTCAAAATCCGCTAATATAAGAAATACGTCGACGTCACACCCTGTTCTTGCCGGACCTGCTTCTTTCAATGTCTATCCACGATATGTTCTACCATTTTCTATACAATCCAGACAGAAGAATACAATTGTTGTCGATGGACCACTATTGGATCCACCAGCACCGGCGAGCGCTCGCGGTAAGACAAGTAAAACAGGTAAGTTGTATTAGCAGAACAAGAAATATATTAAGAGCAAAAAAAAAAATCCTAAGCTAAACTCCTTAACCGAAATAACTCTCTTCTATACACGATATAAACGTTAATATAAAAAGTGAAGAGAAATCAATTCAATTTTATAGTTCTTTTATGCTAATTATTAACTGGTTAATTTCATGGATTCGGATTTTAGTATGTAGTGTGGCCGCTCTTACTTTTGATTGGACGTGAAGTGTTAGAAAAATATCGCAAAAGCTTTTTCGAAATGATGTACAGCTTGCTTTAGCAAGTACGGTCCGCTTCGTCTTCTTCTGCCGCAAGACTATTTACCTAAGTTTTTAAGTCGTCACTGCAGCAGTGTTTAAAACCTCTATGAAGTTCTCCATAGCGCTGCTTTAGGGTGGTTTTAATTTGACGTATTGGATTTGAGATTTTCGTCTCTCGTCGATTAGATTCAGGGTATGATTATCGTTAACTCAATCAGATCTTCTTCTTATATGGAGTTGAATCGTGCTGCGATAATTCTGAAGGGGAACGGTTGCCACATTATGAGTGATTGTGCTACTTCTTTGTTGAGTAGAGCTCTACATACTATCCCATGTACATTTTTCGCCTGTGTGGTAATGTGTTCACCTGTCCTCATCTAGTGGCATTCACCGCCAAGTTTCAAGCTGTCAAGCCTTCAGCGCTGAAATTCGAGGGCAGTGTAATGAAGACGGTCACATTTGAAGAAGGCTTGTGCCTCTCAGCATCCTAATTGTGTATCCTTCCTGATCATAGAAAGTTTCGTCATCAATTTTCAGGCTCTTGAATATTCTTTTGTTCTAGTTTCTGTAATCATTTACTCATCGGGAGAAATCGTTGATGGTCCAAGTTCCCTACTTGAAAGGAGAACTGGGACTTTTGTACGCTTTGCTTAAAACATTTTTCACAAGCACATAACTTGATTCTATAACTCAACTCAAACTTTACTATAACAATTAATTTATTTATTATACATACATACATATTAGAGATATAATACTCGTATTTTAATTTGTGTCCATAACTTTGTTGTTCTTAAAGAAAATTTTAATTTGGTTTAATGCCTTAGCCTTAAAAAATAATAGCAAGAAAATATCCCTGTTGGACATCGATCTTAATGGATATAGTGCGGTACAACCCCACAAAAGCAGTTCTTTTCGCATGTATTTTGATCGCGGTGATTTGCCAATTAAAATGGAATATTTGTATGGTGGGGACAAAATTGGTTGGACGGTAAGTAAAATATTTATATGTATTAATATAAATTATATCAAAATAAATTTATTTTGACCCGCAAATTATGTAAAATTTACCTGCCCGATAGCGCGTTTATTGTGAATTTTCCTATATCAGCTGTTTTGTGTTTACATTTTTTGTGCCATAGGAAAATAAATAGAAATTAAAATTTGTGCAAAACGAAACAGATTGCCTAATTTATCAGCGATGGGAAAAAGAGTTTTACTTGCACGCCAATTCAAAGCAAAAACAATTTTTTTATGAACGCGCGCTGTCATCGTCTACGTAACATTCATTTCTTGGTCCATATGTTCTATTTGATAAATTTTTATTTTTAAAAGCTTTAAACTGAATATTTTTGTTAGCAGCTGTTCTCAAGTTTACAAAGTGACCGGGATTGACCCGGCCAAGCACGGAATTTCATGTCAAAGCCAGGAGCCTGGTAGGAATTCAAAAATTTCTGATCTAGCTGGTAAGTGAACGAAAAAAGGACAAGTCTTTCCAACCCACCGAAATTTAGGTTCTTACAATTTTATGAATTAATTTTTAATGTTGCTAACCATAAAAATAAAAGGCCATATACATTATCCCAAAACAAAATTTGATTATTTGCCATTTGAGAGAAAAATGATTTATTTTTTGAGAAGGCCGGGTATTGCTTCATTTTAAAGTAGCAACCCTAGCTGATTTTCTAATTAAGAGCTAACTTACACGGTTGTTAAATAAGCAATTCACTGAAAAATCGGTCTTAGTCGCTGCTTAAAGCTCTGTTTAGTGCTTAACCGGAAATTGAGAAAACGTTCTTGAGAGTGGTATGCACAGTGAGTTTAATTTGCAATGGAAAGTTACTCAACTTCAGTTGTTTTATCCCCATCTCACAATAGCACACTTCTTGGAAGAAACGTTCGAAAATTTGACAATTTGACATCCGGTGGCCAAAAAGTTGATATTCTGATATCAAGAGTTTGTTTGACCATGAAGACTTTTGATCAGGATGCCAAAAACTACCTATAACTGTGCGAAAAGGAAGTATTCTCTGTAGTTAAGCCCAAATATTGTGCATAAAGCGTTTGGTGTAACGAAGTAGGAGTTGGTGTAAGGATATGAATGCATGCAATTTGTTATAAAAATATCAAACAATACTGCAAACTACACAGAGTATTAATTGAATTCGAAAAAAAAACCAACAAACAAATTTTTATCTATCGCGTGCACATTTTCACTTAGCATTTTTGATATCTAAAGAACTTGTCGCCAAACCATGCAATTTTACAATTATTCTTAAAGTTATATAAATGAATGTAAGCAAATCATTACCACTGTTTTCCTTTTTTTTATAAATAGGTACTCTAGCATATGCAGATGTTTCCAATTGGATTTGAATAGCTGCCAGCTCGAGTTTAGACACTTAGTTTCATGAATTTTTATTTTAAATTTAATAAACACAATAAACAAAATGTATGCTGAGAAATTCTCAATATTCAAAAGAGATATCACGCGTATAGACCAATAAGAATTGAACCGAAAAACACGTAAGGTGTCACTTAAGGAATTTTCTAACTTTCAAAACTATAATATTGTACATATATGGGTCATTCTCTATCAACGTTGCACATATGCTGCTAATTTTTTGGCTGATTGAAAATTTTTCAATAAGCCCTAGAGTCTACAAAAATGTTTTTCTGATTGCAAATAACGTGTTAACTTCGTATACATACATAGTGGAAATAAATCAGAAAAGTTTTGGTCGCTGCATATCACAAATTTGGTATCATTCGACAGGTAATAATCCTATACAGATAAATCCAAAATATTTCTGTTCAAAAATTACGAATGTAGGCACGGCATCATGTCAAGTTGACTGATTTTTTCGGAATTTTGGTGTCAGATATTTCAAGTACTTCAGATGCTCCTGAAAATTAAATAAAATCGAATAATTATGCTTTCAAACATATTCAAGAATCACTTACTTTTTTACTGAGGTTGTTATGCATCGATGCTTGTTACAGACTTTTTGATGGACTTTTATTGCGATGGTCCCAAATATCTATGATAAATTTCTGCCACTGCTCAATATCTTTAGTAAATTTGGCATAGAAATCTTGAGCTGTTGTTGCTCCTTGTTCTCCATCAACGTTGGCAACACCAAGGTTGCAAAAATTGCACTTAGCCTGACTAAAAGTGTCATTCCGATACCAAATTTTGGAATCTGCTTTTATGAAAGAGCCTGAACCTTGATATCTCTTTCTTAAAATCAGATTTCGTATTAAATTTTAATATCTCACCCACTTATGATATGAGTATCTTTTATTTTACATTTATTTTTTTCTAGGTTGATATCGATAAATTGGATTACAGCCTCTATTTACCATTATTTTTTGATGGGCTCTCGGAAACTAAACATCCTTATAAGACTTATGCACGTCAGGGTGTATCCGATCTATTAAATGCTGGTGGTGAAAAAATTCATCCAGTTATTCCACAATTAATATTACCAATCAAAAGTAAGTTTTGTTTTGTTTTATTACCTTCTCAAAATATGGCACATTTAACGACACACAAACACTTTGCTTAAGAGTGTTAATATCTTGAAGTATTGTCTTGCCAAAGTAGTTTTGGTGGCGTTAGCACGCAAACTAAGTTATTGTGCCAATATCAAATGATAATCGATATTATTTTCATAATATGGAAATTGTTTTTTTTTGTTTTTCTTTTTATGTAGATGCCCTTAGCACTAAAAACCTTGAAGTTATGTGTACTACTTTAAAAATAATTCAGCAACTTGTGATGTCATCAGATTTAGTTGGACCTGCTTTAGTACCATTTTATAGACAACTACTGCCGATGTTTAATGCATACAAAGTAAAGAACTGTAAGTTTCGAGTAAATTGTTATATTAAGCAATTTAAGATATCACTTAGTCTGTATTGGCTTGTAAATGAACAAAATTTTTTAATGTTCATTAACTTATAGGGAAAGCTTAAAGATCTAGATATCTGTTGGGAACTTCAGGATAGTGAAATTAATCAGTACAGCTCTTAAAACCTTTAACTGATTCAAAATATACATAAACTATACAGGTTTGATGGTGGAATATGCCTAATAGAAACAGGGGGGGGGGAGGGGTGTGCACGTCAACGAAATTTCCGATATTTATAAATTCAAAGGTCGCAGAAGTTCAAAGCAGCTTTTTTATATAAAAAAAGTTTTTGCATAAAATGAAAAATTGAGAGTTGAACTTTCAGATAAAAGCTTATAAATGGTATTATTTTTGAAGATAGATCCCCTAAATATGTGCTTGTCAAAATATGACGAAATTTACGGGTTCCAAGTCGGAAACTTTGGACTGCCACATTTGATACTTTAAGAAGCTTACGTCTGTTTTCGAATTGAAAATACACTTATTGCGGGTACCTATCAAATAGGAATCTAATTTGACTATTTTTAATCTTCTTTATTGAAATCTTAAAATGAAATTGAATTTACCATTACAGTGAATTGTGGTGATGATATTGACTACAGCCAAAAGAATAATATGAATCTTGGTGATCTCATTGATGAAACTCTACAAGTGTTGGAGCTGCACGGCGGTGAAGATGCATTTATCAATATCAAATACATGGTTCCGACATATGAATCGTGTTATTTAAATTAAATTAATTTACGCTTTATATTAAGTTTTTTAATAGTTTTACTTAAAGTAAAATATGTTTCTAAAAACTTTAAATACATATTAGGGTGATGACAAAAAAAAAATTATTTTTAATTTATAAAGACGCAAAAAGTAATAAATTTAGGATTTAGAATATGGAAATCATTTAAATTTAATGGTAGCTACCTGTCATTTTCGATATTTATCAGAAGTAAGTGTGAATTCACTTGATATTTTAAAACTTTATGCCTTCCACCTTTTGAGTTTTGCATGTGAAGATAGTTGTGCTAGATACACATTAATGTTTCAGTTGCACATAATAAAAGTTGAGGTTAGTCGGCCCACAGGTTGTACAATACTTCGAAAGTTATTATTTGGAGAGGTCGAATAATGGGTTTGTTCAATGGCTGGAAAAATAAGCCTCAAACAGAATGAAAATCTATATAAAGTTTGTTGCTCATGGGCGCTTACTAATTAATGCCATTACCTTTATTTTTTGATGGCTTGGAGTAGCCCAAATTATCCAAAAGAAACCCGTCTTGCTGAAATTTAGGCTGGTGTGCTGTCAGGGTGTGCTCACCTTGAGTTTTGTCCACTTTCGTACAAGAGCCTTTCTTTTTATTTGGTTTCCATTGAGGGTCAGACACCCTATTGACATTTCGTTGCAGCGCTTGCGAAAATCTCCCAGTCATCTCCCAAATGTTCCACTCTTGAACACAGCAAATAAAAGCTATTGCTTAGCACAGTGGGACATGTTGCAGTATTATTAGATAAAAAAATTAAAATAAAATAACAAACATTTGAAATTAGCTCCAATACTTCTATCGATGACTCAACACTCCTTTCGCATTGTTCCTCCTCCTATATCAATTTCAGAGATGCAGCGAAAATCTTTAAAATCCGAAATTTCGATCGAAAAAAGTAGTGTAAGTGTAGTAAGTTTGAAAAAAACTTCCAACTGGACTAAAAATTTTGCAGCATTTTTTTGCAATTTTGTCCCAGAAAATTCTAATTAAAACTACGTAGCAAAAAGAAAACAAACCGGATATACTAAGTGCTGCCAAATTAGCAATAAATAAATCATGGTGAAGTTCTTAGCACAGACCACAACCTTGATTTTCGGAAAAAAATTCGCCAACTGTTAACAGCGATTTTGTAACGGAGTAAGGAGTCGGATGGAAATGTATTGGTGAAATGAATTTTGTATTTTTAGTGTATGAGATTTTATTTCATGTACTTTTTTAATCTTCTGCTACTGATTTAGCGAAATTTAGGACTTGCCGTCAAGTAAATTACGAGGAAAAATTCAAAAGTTGAAAAAAGTCTGAACGAACAAGTTGCATCGCGGAAGATCATAATGAAAGTTTTTGAAGAAAGTGTCATTAAATTTTTTTTATAATGTTGGTGAGTGATTTTTTTAAATGTGCTTAAAGTTTTGTTAAATTTAATTTGTTGTAGGAAATATCTAAACCCAAAATTATTGTTGGACTCTCGAGCTGACGTGGCGGACTAAAACCCTCCTGAATCCACGAGTTAGCCGGTGCGATCTACGTCAGGTAGGATGGTATAGAATATCATAGTAAGTTGTAGTAAAAATAAAAATACAACGATTTCATAGCCACAAAATCTCCGTAAAACAAGACTAGTTTTAAAATTTCCAAAAAAAAAACCGAATATTTCTGACAAAAAAGGCTTTCTGTGTGAAATATGTGTTGTTTTGATCTGACCAAATAACGTTAAATAGAAACCGAGCTTTCGCCAAAATAACTATTTTTGGTCATACATCTGAATTATTGACGGTTTACAAATTATAAACTATCAAAAATTGTATGTGTGGCCAACTTGAACATTCGAAACCCATTAGAAATAACTTGGTTTTTAAGTAAACTTTCAAATGAACGTTTTTTATGTTTTTTTTAAGTAATATTTGTGTCCATGACAAAAAACAAAGTATGTTCGCCTTCTAAAAAGTACATTCGCAGTCTCGATTCAGTATATTTCCACCAAGTAGTACAAAAAGCATAACGCTTCATTTGTTAGAATCGATACAGCAGCTTAGGAGCTATGACGTGTGAATG
This sequence comes from Meiosimyza decipiens, assembly GCA_963680825.1. Taxonomy (NCBI): domain Eukaryota; kingdom Metazoa; phylum Arthropoda; class Insecta; order Diptera; family Lauxaniidae; genus Meiosimyza; species Meiosimyza decipiens. Next base: position 12,231,751 of record OY804261.1, on the reverse strand, counting down.
CAATGCCAAATATTAGAATCAGATCAGATATCCCTATCCCTATCCCTATCCCTATCCCTATCCCTATCCCTATCCCTATCCCTATCCCTATCCCTATCCCTATCCCTATCCCTATCCCTATCCCTATCCCTATCCCTATCCCTATCCCTATCCCTATCCCTATCCCTATCCCTATCCCTATCCCTATCCCTATCCCTATCCCTATCCCTATCCCTATCCCTATCCCTATCCCTATCCCTATCCCTATCCCTATCCCTATCCCTATCCCTATCCCTATCCCTATCCCTATCCCTATCCCTATCCCTATCCCTATCCCTATCCCTATCCCTATCCCTATCCCTATCCCTATCCCTATCCCTATCCCTATCCCTATCCCTATCCCTATCCCTATCCCTATCCCTATCCCTATCCCTATCCCTATCCCTATCCCTATCCCTATCCCTATCCCTATCCCTATCCCTATCCCTATCCCTATCCCTATCCCTATCCCTATCCCTATCCCTATCCCTATCCCTATCCCTATCCCTATCCCTATCCCTATCCCTATCCCTATCCCTATCCCTATCCCTATCCCTATCCCTATCCCTATCCCTATCCCTATCCCTATCCCTATCCCTATCCCTATCCCTATCCCTATCCCTATCCCTATCCCTATCCCTATCCCTATCCCTATCCCTATCCCTATCCCTATCCCTATCCCTATCCCTATCCCTATCCCTATCCCTATCCCTATCCCTATCCCTATCCCTATCCCTATCCCTATCCCTATCCCTATCCCTATCCCTATCCCTATCCCTATCCCTATCCTGTTTGTCATTAAGAGGGTAAAACTTACTTTTCTATACTGTTTGTTGGGTAAAACTAACCTATCTTTTATTTTTTGTAATTTTCGGACCTCCCTTAACATTAAGGGGGATGAAGAATAGATGTTGTTCGATTCTCAACCCTAGCCGATATGCACGCTAAGTTTCACAAAAATCGGTCGAGCCGTTTCGGAGGAGTTCAATTTCGCACCCCGCGACACGAGAATTTTATATATTAGATATGGCAACACTTTAGTTAACCAAATCGGCAAACAAGTTGGCAGATGTAATGCGTGCTTTAGTTTTCTTTTAATTTGCAAAAGTGTGCGTTTTATTCTTTCCGTTAAATTTTGCATATTTCGCAATAATATATTTATACTAAAATTATAAAAAGTGCTAAATCTATTTAGGTACAAGATTAAAGTGATAAAGCAATAAAATTATTTAATAAATTTGCGTGAAAGTGAAAATGGCATTTTAAACGGTGCGGTCGCAAAACAGCCAGTGAGTGCTGCGTTTAGTTGTTTTTGTTGTTAAAAGTGATTTCATTAAACATCTCTTCATTTGCTCACAAAAAATGCAACAAGAAAATTAAATTTAATTCTTTATTTGTTTTAGTTATAGAAAAAAATTTATTAAAAATTCTTAAGAGGTGTGAGTGTATTGGTTGTTGCTTAAATGCATTGCATTGCTTATGAAAAAAGTAAGATTCATTTTGTCCTGTAAAATTTGTTAAGAAGAAAAAAACTAAATGAAAATAAGCCAAAAAAATTTGAAAAGTTAAAAGTAGTGAAGAAATAAGATCATATTATAAAAATGTCGCAATTGCAAAGTGAATTAAAACAAAAGAAAATCTGTCGCTTTTGTCTGACTCCACCATTGCGAAAATTACCGAAGTTCGGTGCCGCTATTTGAAGCTATATTTCAGTGCTTCCGAAATGTTTCACAAATCAATTTTTAGCAGTGCTCTTTCAGGTGTGCAAGTCGCAAAGCCGCAATCGGTAAGTGATTTCTGTTTTGTTTTTCTATAATTTATTGGAATTTTCTACTTTTTTGATACAAATCATAATTTATGAAAGCGACATTCAGGAATTTTTTTAATAGACCTAGCACAGATCCATTCGAGCACTTGTGGCATAAAAATAACTCTGTCGCAAACTTTATGTGGAGTGTTCAAATTTGAGGTGACTTTTTAAATTTTAAATAAAAGACATAAATTGTATGAAATTTTTATTTATTTTTATTGGAAATTAAAGTAAATTGGTTCTGCGCTAGTAATAAAAATGTATGTCGCTCAAGTGACCTCCGCTGCTAGCTCGGTAGGCTGTAAGGAGTACGTTTCCTCTAAATTTTAACAGCAGTTCATACGGTCAGAGCCGGATTAACCTAAAAGCAAAATAGGCAACTGCCTCATGTCGCTTAGAGGCCCCCCATGCTGTTGCTTTGCAAAAATTAAGTTCCAAAGATCTATGTTATTTTAATAGAAAAAAAAAGTTTAGGGAACGTTACTCCGAGGACATTGAACTTGATTTTACAAACGAAATGGTGCAATTAAGTACTTCCTCTTAATATTGGATAACGCCTGAAGGAAAAAGTGCTTTTGCCAAATGTAAGACAGCATTGCAAAATTTATAGAAGTCTGATGTTACAATTGCTGCTGGTGAACAATGTGGTATAAAGACGGAAGATGTTGCAGAAGAATTAACAAAGCGAGAAGTATCATTGCAAGACTCCACAAAATGTATAAGTCTTCTTAGCACAGATCAAGCTGCGAATACTAAAATCAAATGTTTAATCAGCGTTGATTTGACCCCACACAAACACGCGGGCGCGACGAACACAAACCTTTGCAAATTCGTCTTTGAGACGCATGTTGAGGACTTTATGTGGCTACTGACCATACTTCTACCTTAACTGTGGTTATGGAAATACTTTAGGGAAATTTGTCGGTTAGCGCTTTGGTGGAACCCGCAGAAAGATAGATTCAGAGGAAGGACCAGAACATCGTGGCGCTGAATGATAGCAAGTAGCATGTCAAAAATTGGAACAAATTGAGATAGTTTAAAGTTTAAACTAAATAGCCAGGAATGCAACTAGTATAGAAATTTTGTTCGGCCATAGAGCAAGGAAATAATAGTAGTGATCAAGCATTAAAATAAACAAAAAACAGATTTTAAAATACTTTTAAGCAAAAGCTTTTTTTAATTTTTATAACCAATGAACTAATTTAATATTTATACATATATGTAGTATTTTAAAGAATTTCAGCCTATGATAAACCGGAAATAGATATAATAACTCCCGAAATAATGTTTCAATTTGTATTTGAAAAATTTAATAATTTTGTTTTAATCACATGTTTTATTTTGCCGAGAAACGCCATTCGTTTCCGGATTCAATTGCCATTGTCAAATTTTGAGCAATGGCATAAGAAGCAACAGCGGTGCTGAAATAATAAGAAAAAAAAAGTTAAATATTTCAATTATCCGCTGCTCATGAACTTAAACTTACGGCTGCTGCATAAAGTAATCCTTTTTGGCGGATTCGAAATCGTTGCTCTTGATATTATGCGGTGAATAGCGATTGTAGAAACCCCAAATTGAATTCATTAGTTTTCCATTATATTTGACTGGACTGTATTCCAATTCTAGAGAAAAAAAAAACACAATTACATTAATAAACCAAATACTGTGGGGCTTTTTACAAAAATGTTTACGTTTTTTATTTTCAAATAAATTCCTAGGGTCACTTTTTTCACCAGCAGATTTCATGCGCGCTATAGTTAGATCACGGCCATTACGCATATCGCGCAATTTACAAGCTGCAAATGCTCCTTGAGGTAATGCGGCCATCTTAGCACAGTCTGATAAGGAAATAATTATATTGTTTAATAAAAAATTGTCTGCTTTTGATCATAAATATGTGATCTTAGGAAACGACCAACATAAAACCTAAGCCATTTTAAAGTGCCAGTATTTATTAAGATCCCAACTTTTTGTTTGTTTGTCAGAGCTGATACATAAGCTTACACGATTGAGTCTTGGCATATATGTATGTATGTATATTGGACATTGGACATTCTTTAAAGCAACGTATTTTCGGAGAGGGTTGAATCAGAGAAGGGCACTATCAACATTAACGGGTTGATGTTTCAACCTTTTCGCTTATCTAACTCCGCTAACGTGCTGCAACCAGAATTCTGCTATTTTAGAAGCCGGCAGACTTATGGATAGTTCTAACATGTAAAAGCTAGCAATTCCCTCCGACAGCCAGATTGACATTAAGGAGACGATAAAATCTATATAAGAAAGGCAATGCAGGAAGGAACTAGCTAGACTGGGGCGTCAACTTGAAATAACTCTCATATAGGTTTCATGCTGTAGGAATATTGAGAGTAATGAAAAGGCTAAAAAATAAGCAAGGCACGGTTCATATTTTGACAAAACCAGAGCTTCAAAGCATGACCATGCGCTACTCGGTGTAGTTAACTGAAAGGTTTTCCAACTCGTCCAGCAAAGGACTGGACGATCCTTAATATCTGTAAAACATCCAAAGCAATATTTCCATCCTCTAGCAATTTAAAAACCGCTGACACATGTTAATGACCCTCGACCTATTTTGATACCTTTAATTGGTACACTGAGCACCCGGAAAAAATCTTAACGTGGGAAAACCACACCGAGGTAACTGCAATCTATCGCTCATTATGCCAAGAATGTAATCTTCCGCAAGAGCTCCCAGCTGTAGACAAATAGACTTTTGTTATTTTAAGATTTCGTACAGGCCATAATACGCTGATATGTTTCCATCTACAATAAGCTTTTATTTCAATTCGAAGCTTAATTCTCAGTCATCATCAAGAATTTTGAGAACTGAGAGCTGTTAAGCTATTGCTGACCATTTTCAAGCCAATTCGTCTGTCTGCTGGGTATCCTTTGATGTTTGATTGTATATGAACCCAGCATAACTTAACTCCAATGTATTGATCGCTGTCTGCCTATAGATACAAGAAATAAAAATTGTTGCTGGGAGTTTCTTCTAGCCAACAGCTGTTTCGTGAATGATGTAGACTTCGGCTTGGAAAACGCTACAATTACCAGGGAGTCTATAAGATTCTGTAATATTGAGCACTTCCAAGAAAATACCTGCCTCAGATCCATCACTGTAATTCGGTTATTTATTTTCAACTTATATATCATATGGACAATATTTTTATCTACAGCAACAGATTTGTGTTATCTTTTAAGGTTATGGTGAAACTAGTCCACTACCAAGGAAAAAATGTTGTAATAGATAGAAATCTATCCAGTCTTTATAAACGTGCATTGACGTAAACCTTATTCAGAGACTATAAAGAGACTTTTTAATAACAATAGCAATGTTCATTTCACGAAAATATTAGAGCCCATTCAAACGATGCTCATACGTATTTGACTTCAAAGAGGATTTAATCTTTCCGATAAATTAATTTTTGAGATTGCAAGACCTCGTACATTTATAGTCTCTGCTCATCATACATAAATTTTAGGTACTGCTTCGTAGCTGTCATCGTTGATTGAAACACTAAAAATGGTGGTTGGGGGAAGGTACTCCAGTGAAGATTTATGACCATGCCAATGTTGATAAATTAAATAGCATCAGCTATTTTTCAAATCAATTTCACTTTCATTATAAACAAATATCTTTTAAGTTGTATTATTTTTTCTAAAGAAAATGAAGCTTTATCAATTTTTTTTTTAATATCATAGGTCAAAGCCGAGTAAACAATTTTTTAAGATAATTGGCAGTTAGGCGGAATAGCAATTTTTAAAAACTTTAATTTAAGTGTATACAATTTTTTTATTATAATTTGGTTTTTATTTACAATCTGTCAATATTAATAATAAGTAAATTTTATAAGTAGAAAAATTCTTAATTAGCAGAATAGTTACAATTGAAGCGAAAATATTTCCCAAGGAACTAGTAGGAACGTTATTTTGCTTAAGAGGTACTAATTGAATCCTTAGAATTCAAAAATTGTTGTAATTTTTTGAGTCTTCTAAACGAAAAATAATAGAGCAATTTTCAGATGTGATCATAATTTTTTTTGAAAGTCTTATCCTATAAAAAACCAATTTTAAGTATCCAAATTGTGATTCTGGTAATGTGCCTTTTCTATAATGGATGTTCAAATATAATAAATATATTTAAATTTTCCGCCATTTTTTATTACAAGTTCCAAAATACACCAATGTTCTTACAGCTATGAAGTAAATATATTTCGGTTACTTAAAATTGATTGCTACATGAGTGAAGTACGTTATTTCATTATTAAAACATATTTTAAATATGTTAAAAGCTATGCAGGAAGCTGAAAGAAAATTTCGTTCAAAATATGGCAGAGAAAATACTGCGAAACACCGTGCCATTAAACTGGCTCAGTTCAAGATCACAGAAGCAAAATTTATCATCGTAGTGGTCGTTCAAGTGAAATAATTGCAGCTGTTAGCACAAGTGTAACCAAAGAGCCAAGGACATCAATTCGTCGTCGTTCACAGCAATTAAACCTCTTACGAACAACTTTGTTCAATATTTCACACAAACATCTTCATGTAAAGAGGCTGTGCAGAATAAGTGGTTTCCACAGGATGGTGCAACATGCCTCATACTCGTAGTAATGGAATCAATCGATTTTTTGAAAGAGAAGTTTAATAATCTAATATTTACTCCAAGCACAGACATGCATTGGCCTCCAAGATCATGAGACTTAAGATCATGGGATTTCTTCTTATGGAGTTTCTTGAAGAGAGAAAATCTTGTGCTGATTATACTGAAACTGTTTAACACATCGAGCAAATATCACTAATTGAACCATTATTGCGCGAAAAAAGTTATTCAAAATTTTGGTCAAAAATTGACAGCCTGCTCAGTTAGCAGGTTGAACGAAATTCTTTTTCGCACAATTTATGTCTTTTATTTAAAATTTGAAAAGTCACCTCAAATTTGAACACCTCATTTGAAAAGCTTCGCAAAATGTAATATTACGAGTAATTCTTAAGGAAATGAGCACGGGACGTCAAGGATGCATTAATGTTTTTCAGGACTTTACTAAAATTTGAGATCAAGGCAATTACATATGATGAAAATATTCCACTGAATTCGTGTCATTTGGTTGCCTTAATTATGAAGTAGAATTTTGCTAAGATCAGTGTTCTTATCACTCATTTTTAAATGTTTTGCTTATAGTTTGTTCTCGACTAGTCATCGAAGGAATTTTTTTGAAATTATAATAATAATGAAGCCAAAATATATTTATACAACTAATTAGAAATCGCATTTGCAGAGGCGTGCCTAGGAGGGAGCGCCACTGCGCCCGGCGGTGGTGGCAAAATGGTCCTTAATTTTTTGTATCTTTATTTCGTTTTTAGCAAATGAAAGTGTTGAATTGCCATGTACATAGGCCCCATGAGGTTGATGTGAAAAATATCTCATTTTGCTAGGGTTTCTGAAATGCGAAATCCGATGAACTGTCTTTTAGGAAAAAAAATGTTTACGGTGCAAAATTTTTAGGGGGGAGGCGGTATATTTACTCCCCAGGCGTCGAATTGCCACGGTACGCCACTTTGCATTTGTGACACAATACCGATATATAGCTCTTTACAGTGGTAAAAAAAAAAAAAGATTTTTTGTTAAATAGTTGGAAAAATAAATCTCGATCATAATACCATAATTAAACTTCAAAATTATAAAGGAAATGACAACATATCGACTTACAGCCCAAAAATCGTTCGCACATTTTCAATAAAAATCGCATTTTTCGAAATTATTTTAACGAAAAATTAAGTTTCTTTTAAATCCCCTCCGTTGTTTAGTTTTTTATTTATTTATTTTTCTTTTTTTTCAACATTATTTACCTTGGCATATATCCAATAAAAGTTCAGAAATAATTTTTCTCTCAGCACAACTTAGCTGCGAATTTTCAAAAATCTTAACTTTTTCACTATCTTTTTCACACTTTAAGAAATGCAACTGCCAGGGTTGCAAACAATTTTTGAAATTACTGGAGAACGTCTTACACTGCAGAACCACGAGCATTCAAAAGACACAAATTACCGGTGAGATTTTGTAGAATCTCAATATCAAGCCAAAAAACAAAAATAGGTCCTTCGGTTTTTTTTTTCTTTTGATTTTTATACTACTGAAATATACGCTGTCAATGGTACTTTGTTTGTTATCTAGTTGGTTTTTTTCCACACAATTTATTGTTGTTTTTTAAGTTTTTTTTTTCTGTTTTTGTCCAATTATAATTCAAATTTCGTTCGTAAATTTAACACTTGTTAACACTTTTCGTTGGTGAAGATGTAGAATATTCGTATTCGTTTCATGAGCTCATGAAATAAAATTCAAATGAGAGTTTTTCCTTGACTGTTCCTTGCTTATATACTAAGTATTTAGTAGTATGATACTTTCAAATATAGGCCCGAGTTGAAGATTATAGCTATCTCTATAAAAACATCCATACTAAAGCAGTATGCTGTATGCCACGATTGATTTCCTTATCAGTTTTCAATTTATACAATGCAACAAAATTTTTTAATTTTTTGTTTAACTAAGATAACAGAAGTCGAATGTTTTTGAAAAGAAACACCGTTGTTTTATAGTGAAAAAAAAAAGAAAAATATTTGTATTATAAAAGGCTTGCTAGTAAGGGTTTAACCTTTGCAGTTGAAACAAATCAGTTTTTCAATTTCATTAAATATGTTAAAGCAAATATGCAGTACTACAATGTTTCACTAACAAAAATCACAATATTAGTGTTTGTGCAATATAAGTGCTATTGCTGATATAATTAAAGTAAAGAAAGAGTTCTTAAGGAAATTAATTCATACTGGAGTTCGCCCACTAGTGGAATTTCAAACATTATAGGGGGGGTCGAGAATTATAATTCCACCACTACTAGATAGGTTTATTGAATGAATGTTTTAAAAAAAATAACTAGTATCAGATCCTTGGGGGGAGGGGGCAATGCCCTCCCCAGCCCTACTAAATTGACGCCACTGCATTTCACCATACAAAAATTTTATCAAAATCAGTCGTTTAGTTTTGCTATGAAAACATATTTTCCTGTTAGAGGTGTGGTGCCTACCAAACAAATATCCATTAGTTTAGCTGTGGAAACATATTTTCTAATTGAGAGAGTGTCACCGTTCACTTTATAGCAAATAACTTCAGAGTTCAATCATAACAAATTGGAGCTCATTCCGTGCCAGCATTTTTTCCCATTAAGGATGGTGCCATATCCCCTTAAAGAAGTAAAAGTTTTGAATAACCTTTTTTGAGTTCAATCTATCTCTAAACCAAATTTCATCAAACTCAGTCCCCTAGTTTAGCCGTGGAAGCGCACCGCCTATCAATGTAAAGGGTGTTTTTTTTAGAGGTTTGTTTTTCGAATAGAGATAAAACTGGCATTTTATGGTCAAATCTGGCAACTCTAATGTCATTTATGTTCAGTTTGGTTTGCCATTTCATCATGAACAGGTTGACAAAAGAACAACGCTTGCAAATCGTGCAAATTTATTTCGAAAATAATGGTTCAGTTCGCGAAGTTTACCGCAAGCTCCGTCCATTTTATGGTCGACATAATCGTCCATCAGAGCAATTAATTCGGTTAACCATGGATCGTTTTCGCACTACGTTTACTCTATGTGATAATACGCATCCGCAGAGACGTCGAACAGTGCGCACCGAAGAAACAATTGCCGCTGTAGAGCAAAATGTTGAAGAGGACCCGAATGAATCGATTCGCCATCGTGCACAGCAATTGGAGCTTTGTCCATCAACTTTATGGAAGATTTTGCGCAAAGATCTTGGCTTGCGACCTTACAAGATCCAGCTTGTGCAAGAATTAAAGCCGCGAGACTATGCAATGCGTCATGATTTTGGTGTATGGGCCGAAAATGAGATTGATCTCGATGCTGATTTTCATCGCAAAATTTTGTTCAGTGATGAGGTTCATTTTTGGTTGAATGGCTACGTCAACAAGCAAAATTGCCGCATTTGGAGTGAAGAGAATCCACATGAGACCCTTGAGACGCCATTACATCCACAAAAAGTGACTGTTTGGTGTGCTCTATGGGCTGGTGGAGTCATTGGGCCATACTTCTTCCGAAATAATGCTGGAGAGTCAGTTACCGTTAATGGAGACCGGTATAGAGCCATGATAACCGACTATTTTGTTCCCGAATTGGATGGCATGAATGTGGATGAGTTGTGGTTCCAACAAGACGGCGCTACATGCCACACAGCGCACGTCACAATCGATTTATTGAAGGAAACATTCGATGAGCGCATAATTTCGCGGAATGGACCTGTCAATTGGCCACCAAGATCGTGTGATTTGACACCATTGGATTATTTTCTTTGGGGATATGTGAAGTCGCTCGTCTACGCCAACAAACCAGAAACGTTAGGGGACTTGGAAGCCAACATTCGTGGCGTTATTGCCGACATACGGCCCCATATGCTCGAAAAAGTGGTTCAAAATTGGACCTGTAGAATTGGCTTTATTCGAGCCAGCCGCGGCGGCCACGTGCCCGAAATCATATTTAAACATTAATGGCATAAAATTATCCTTCCAATAAAGCCAAATTGATGGACATTAAAACGATTTTCTTGTGTTTTATTTCAATTCGAAGCTCTATACCTCTAAAAAAAACACCCTTTATAAACATTTTATTCTGCACTGCCGCCTTCATAATATTTTCTACGTTCATAAGAGAGTATCTTCCATTCCCTCCGAAAATTCCTAAATTTACGTATTTCTTGTTCTAGCAATCGTTTCCATAATGAAATTCCCCTCCAATGCTTGTTGAAAGTTGGTCATTAGCGCAACGTGTGCTCAGTCCATTTTAATTTGATTTGGATGGAAATTGGATTTCGTCAGAGTTCAACTCGCCATAAGAGATGTACAATTCTTAACTCTGACATTGATGTCTTTATTGGTCCCGCCATCAGGCGTTCTGGCGCAAATGCGCAGAATAAGTGCACTTATCCTTCTCTTTTATGCAGGATTTGCCTATAATAAGACTACTGCTGCCACTGGTTGTACAGATGGACATGCTTTTTATACCCTACACGGAGGGTATATTCACTTTGTCATTCCGTTTGTAACGTATAGAAGGGGGCGTGGCAGGTATGGAAAAGTATATATATTCTTGATCAGCGTCACCACCTGAGTCGATATAGCAATGTCCGTCTGTCTGTCTGTCTGTCTGTCCGTCTGTCTGTCTGTCTGTTGAAATCAGGTTTACGCGAAAACTAAGCAAGCTAATTGAATGAAATTTGGCACACAGGTCAAACCTTCTTGCAAGCTGCTAGCATATTAAAATGGGCGAATTCGGTTAACGGCCACGCCTTCCGCCCATACTCTATGTAAATATACCCAAGTCCATTTTGAGAAAAGTGGCTGCGATTTTGATAAAACTTGCTGATTTAGTGAAGATAAGAACAAAATTAGGATCAGGCTAGGTTTTAAGTTTGCAAGGGCTCTTAAAGGGGCGTGACACAGCCCTAAATTTTATCTTTCATAGCACCATAGCTCGTAAACCGTGCAAGATATTGTGATGAAATTTGGTACACGAATGCAGATCTTAAAAATCTTGAATTGTGCATAAAATGGGCAGAATTGTAAAAGTGGGCGTGACACTTTTAGCAATTTAAAATTTGGATTTCGTATATCTCCGAATTGGCACATTAAAATTTTAGGGATGATACCACTGAAAGTAGTCATCAATACAAGTTTCGTTAATATTCTGGAAAATTTCGTTGAAAAGCGTGGCACAGCCTACAATATTTATAAACGTTATAAAAAGAGAACTAACAACGCAATCGCTATGAAATTTAATAGGGCAGATATACTCGCTAGAAGGTGTCTTCTTGCAAAATTTTGGCACAATAGTGCCGGTGGGTGTGGCACCTCCCATATGAACAAGATACGTTTAATGCTATAGATAGTGTGCTATGAGAGTAATCTTCATAAAATTTTGAGTGGAGGTGTCGGTTACTATAAGCTTTGAAATTCAATGAGACTTGACAAGATTGCATCAGTGGGCGTGGCACCTCCCTCATTCACATAAAGTTGTAAGTGGTATTTTAAATGAACTGGAGCAATTGATCTGAAATTTGATGTAAGTAGTTTACTGGGTATTAGGTACATATGAATCAAAAGGTTTTGAAATAGCAACAGTGGGCGCGGCACCTCTCATACAATTAAAATACCTTAAGTGGCATAACTATCGAAGTATATGAGCAATCATAGTGAAATTTGGTGTAAGAGGGTTGTTTATGGAAGGCTATTTTTGGATCAAAATTGGACTGTATTTTACCAGTGGGTGTGTCACCACCCTAAATTTTAAGAATAATTACGGCACATATCGCAAACTATACAAGCTATTGTGCTAAAATTTGGTTTGTGCATGTCAATCACGAATATCATTTATTGAAGCAAAAGTGGGCGGAATTGAAGAAGTGGGCGTGACATATTTCGTGTTTTACATTTCTATCCTTTTTTTTCAACATTTCCCTTATTTCTTCGACATTTTCAACCTTTTACCTGTTCCCATTCAATTTCATTCGACATTTTCTTCTCTTTTATTAATTTTTCAGCATTTTTCATATTTTTCGACTTTTCAATTTCTTTCAACTTTTTTCAATGGTTTTTATATATTTTCGGCATTTTCAGTTTTTTCCAACACTTTTCAACATTTTTGAACCTTTTACATTATTTTCGACTTATTCAACCTCTTCAACATTTTTTTAACATCTATTTAAAAAGAACTTTCAATGCAGTGTAGGGTATGTGACTTTCGGCCTGGCCGAAGGTAACACCTTTACTATTTTTTTATTAATGTTGGTTTTCAAACATATTCCTTCCGAAATATATCTTATGACGATGAGTTTTGCTTGCACGGCGTACTTCTTGTTAGAAAATACAGCATATCTCGGTTATATTTACACTTCGTGATACAGAAACTCAATTATAGGCACACCTTGAAAGTTTATATGACCCCTTGATTATTATTTTTGAATAAAATTAAAATCAAATTGTCTTATTTGCCCTTGAAGTTAAATTAAGCTGAACGTAAAGAGACCCTTGGCTATATATATATTCATATAAATATATTCATATATATTCATATATATATATATATATATATAACCCTCGGATTTATGAACAAGCTCAACATTAATTAGGTAATATAATCCAGAGTGTACTGTGTTTAGTTATGTATGACTTGATATTTGAAACCTTTATATTGAGACTTGTAAAAGTTAATAATCTTGGGTACTACACCCGGTCCGATCAATGCATTCCTGCCATCAAATGCGGTGCTATAGTCGTTGAATATTAAATGTAAAGAGCTCTAGTTTAATGCGATAGGTATTGCTTTATTCTAAAAACGATCTGTTCGGGGAAAAAGTCCTGCCTATTGTTTCAAAACAAATGACTGGTATGTCCGAACTGACAGTATGCCTCTGTAGTTCTGGTTTTGCGATAAGCCGTTTTTTTTGTGAGTTTTTACCAAGATTATTATCAGCCAGTCTTCAAGTATGCGTTCTTTTTCCTAAATTTTGATAAGTGCAGAATACATAAACTCAGCGGTGAGATTCGGAGATTGTTGAACAATTCCTTTAATGAAGGCTGCGCTGCGATCTACCGTAAGAGTATGGACTTTAGCGAATAACTAGCGGAGATGGATGGTAATTGCTCTCTAAAAACTTTTCTTTAGGGTTTATTACCTGGATATCTGCTTTAGATATAAGGTTTGCTCTTATATATACATATGTCCGGATTTCCTCTGAGTTTGTTGCCAATAATCTTCCGTGTTATCTTAAAACCATGTGAAAGTCTCTGATTTCTGTCTCTGGTTGTGCTTTGGATTTGGGGTTTGGGAAAAACTTTGAAGGCCTTTTATTTTGTTTTACTTTGCTGTTCAAAAAAATGTTTATGCTTCATTTAGGCAAAAACCCCTCCCAGTAGAGCCCGCAGATCTTAGACACGGCCCTGCATAGTAATTAAGTATTAGAAAAGGTGGGCGTGATTGTATAAACACAATTTTTTTACTAAAATTTGTTGTTGCACTGTGTTTTTTTTTTTCAGAAATAATATATACATGCATACATACGAAAACATTCTAAAACATTTTTCAACGTTTCATAATACAACTTAAGCACTCCTGCAATTAAGTAAGTTAAAAAATTAAAGTTTTCAATTATACAGAATGAGTACTGAATACTTAAAATAAAAATTTTTAAGAAAATTAACCTTGCAGCTGATTTTTTTGTTCTTTAAATAATTTAAGGTCGTAAAATATCTGAAAATTCTGCACACTTAAGAAACTAACCAAATTTTTATAAAAATAAATTTTTATTTTCAGTTAATACAACAAAACCTAATATAGGGGGAATAATAAAATATTTTCGGTTGATAATGAGTTTCGTTTAGACAATTTATGTACATACATACGTATGTATGTCATTTGTAAACCGGTACAAACTGGATATTCTGAGTACTCGTACCTTCTTATAGCATAAGATACCGGTGAGACGGTCGATTCCGAGTAAATACTTCAAAACCTTGCTTGTATATAAAGTGTTATAGCCACAAGTCTTGTAATGGCATGATATTATCTATCTTATAGCTTCGTTAGATCAAAAATTTCTTAAGCTATTTCTATAACTTGTTCCATATTTCATGCTGAGCGAGTTCGTTCCGACTTTTTACACATTGCTTTCTATCACACGATGCCACGATGTTTTGGGTGTTCCTCAATATTCATCTCCCTGCGGGTTCTACCAAACTGCTGATGAATAGGTTTCCCTACCGTCTTATCCGCCCGTGTGGCCTATTCATTGCCAGTAAATTTTCAAGATCTTAGTTAAGATACTAAATGAGGTTAGTAATTCGACATCGTGCAGGTCTATCAAATCTTCAATATCCGTTTAAAGCAGAAATTCACAAAAGTTTGTATTCATGTGGTCACTGTGGACCGATTCAATATTTTTCAGTTTTAAAGATCTTTATACGTTTGTATGTCAAACTATTTGCTTAGACTATTTGTAGAACTAAATCACTTACTACACGAGTTCATTGAAGTTCATTGCAAAATAAATACGTCTATGTAGTTCGAGTACAGTGAAACATTTCAGTAAAATATTTAGAACTTTGATTTAACAATAAAAATATAAAATAGATTTTGCATATGTGCAAAATATTGAATTCGTTGAAAATATTTTTATTATTTAATGAACAATGTCGAAAATGTGAGAAAAATTCCAAATACACAGTGCGACTATTTTCTATTTGAACTTTTTAGCCCAAGAGCACGCTGTAGAAAAGTCGAGTGCATAATATTAGATGATAAGATATACGGGGAGGATGGTAATTTATTTTGGTGAAACTAACGAACCAGGGTTGCCATGATAAAGCCCGTCCCACACCGAAATATTTTGAATTGCAATAAATCAAATGATTTCTCTGAGGAATCAGAGGCCTGGCCTTATCCCGAAATTATCGGACTCATACCGAAACTATTTTCTGGTTACGGCCGTGCCTTCATAGGATTTAAATGACTAACAATTCTTTCTTAAGAGGCATGCGTATTGTGCAAAGATGCTGTGCCTCAAGTTGTACGTTCATACGACTGTCAGTCTCGTGAGAACAATGATTCGTATATATCTAATAAGTCAGGAAAAATCATCAAAAATTCGCTTTATTTTAACTTGAACAAAAAGCTTGAAATAATCAGTTGATTCCTTCCCATTGTATCGGATCTGTACCAGCAGCATCATTATCATACAAAACATTTATAAACAAAATTTAACTAATAAATAAAAAAAAATGTTAATATGGAATATATTTTTGCAAATAAGTATACACTAAGGTCAGAAACTTTTTTTTTAGAAACGGGGTTATCGTCTACAAAAGAACATATTCAAAGTTGGTACACTTAGTCGTAATGTATGTAAGCTATTTATACTTATTCTACACAAGTGTAACGAGAATATTGTAAATAATTTGTACCTTATCAATCAAAACAAACTCATTCTACAATAAATGAAAAAAAAGTTTAAAGAAGTTGCAACGAAGTGTTTGAAATACATGCATAGATACTTATAGTATTTTAATAATTCATATTCTTCAGATTTACGTCAGAAATGTACTCGCACATCCCAGCGGGATAGTAAGTAGGAGTGCATGAACTTTTTCATCAAAGATTTCAGCAATGAAAGATGCTTCGACGAGCTAAACTATGAAATATTTAACGATTTCATACAAAAATGTAAGCATAAGCTAAACTATGCGCTTAATATCTTTTTTTTACCTTAAAGGCTTTTTGAGAAAACTGCTTTCGATAACACAATTTTTTTTTTTTTAATTTTTTGACTTCAGTACTGAGTAATTGAGTTTTGGTATACTCTAAAACCGAATACGGGCTCAGAGTTGCTTTAACACGTAAGGCTTTTGCGATGTTTTAACCCAAAAATGCAAAAAACACTATTTTTTTACATATTGGAGGTTATAAAACACCGTGAATTTTTTTTTTTTTTTTCAAAAAACTATGAACCTAGGGAACTAGGATATTAAAGTACAAGCCTTGCTCTTTCAAATGCCGTTGAGTTTTCTGAAATACCTTTGCTATTGCATTTTTAAATATTTTGATAAGCGCGTGTCCCTAATGAGTTTTCAGGTATAGGGAAAATCACAAACATGAAAATTTCAAAATTCGATATCTCGGCGAAAAGAAAAAACATTTCCGAAAGCTCAACGGCATTTGAAAGACGAAGACTAGTAATTTTAGATCTCACACAAAGGTTTTTTAAAAAAAATGCACTACATAACCTCAAATATGTCAGACAATCGTGTTTCTTGCACTTTTAGGTTAGAATATCTCAAAAACATTACGTGATACAACAATTGTGAATCGACTTCAGCGCAAGAAAATCTAATTGCAACGCTACTCGAACTTCAAAAAGAAAATTAGTTGTAAGACTGTGTAATCTATTATATAAAGA
Organism: Meiosimyza decipiens; assembly: GCA_963680825.1. Lineage (NCBI taxonomy): Eukaryota > Metazoa > Arthropoda > Insecta > Diptera > Lauxaniidae > Meiosimyza > Meiosimyza decipiens. The sequence goes on along the minus strand of OY804261.1, from coordinate 12,214,895 downwards.
GGCATAGTTTCTTTGTTTGTATGTATCAGGGAATCTCTGGAACAACTGAACCGATTCTGAAAATTCTTCCACTTATAGAAAGCTACACTATCCGCGAGTAACATAGGCTATATTTTATTTTGATAAAAGCGAGGAGCGTGCCAATTTTCATGCAATAATACCATATATCTTAGCTCCTATGATAGAGTCTTAAAATCGGGATACATATGACATGACATATCCCTATTATGGATCTGTAATGTACTGAAATTTTTCATTCGTTTGATAATAAAATCAACTTAAAAAATAAATCAATATTTTTAGCTCTAATTTTCAATAAATCAGCTTAATTCACATATAAAATATACGGCCACAAAAAAATACTTTTGGAACAAAATTTTCTTTGAAGTTTTTGATAAAAATTCCTTATATGTATATAACTCGAACGATTTTTAGGGAAATAAGTTTTCCCTGAATTTTTAGTAAAAGTAAAAAATATGTAATACATATTTTATTTTTACTTTTTACAGTCTCTATCTCTGATCCTGTCCCTATCCTTGACACTGTTTTATTATTTTTGTCTCTACCCTTATCTATCTGGTCAACAAATAAAATTTAGCATTTAACACAACATATTCAATATTACTTACGGATTCATCCATTGAAGCTATGCGAAAGATGGTCATTTTATGTTTACGTTGTATATTCTAAAAGCATGTTGTTGTTGCGTGAGCGTTTATTAATTTTTCAATAAATGTCTTCAACTCCCTTATGAGTGCTGTTTTCATCACTAATTTAAAAATAAAATGATCAGAAAATTTTTAAAATCCAAAATATTTTAAATCATCCAAACTGCACTAAGAAACGAGTATGTTTTCTTCAAATAAATGCATTTTGTTATTAGATTTACAAAATATACACATGAATACAAACTTTTGTGAAGTTCTGCTTTAAACGGATTTTGAAGATTTGGTGCGCCCGCACGATGTCGAATTTCTAACCTCATTTCCTATCTTAACTAAGATCTTGAAAATATACTGGCAATGGATAGGCCACACGGTAACCTTTTCCGTTGTAGCCGTCATATTGAAGCCACCATCTTGATTAACAAAAAGGACCACACGGCACTAGAAAGATTATGATTCTGTAACAGTTTTGAAACCTGAAACATCTTGATCCATTGCGCTAAATTCTGGAGAGAGTGGTGATACGATTGACACGTTTTGGGCCATATATACATTCAAACATATATGCATGTGTATAGAAACATAGATATTTTGTACAATAAAGTTATTGGAATAAAATTATTTGATTCTAAATTTAAACTTGAATATGATTGTCAAATATTTGTGTTTATAAACACATAGTATAGTAAATATAATCAATTGAGTATAAGCGCAAACATCAGTGACGAACATCAGCACTGATCACTGCTTATCAATTTTGTTAGTGTCTTTAAAATTTGCAATGACATGACCATATTAAAAAAGCGTTATTCGAAGCGAGAACGAAGCACTTAAGTAATTTTATAAGCACTTTAAAAGTAATTTAAACTTTTTATTTCTGAAATAGAATCCACAAAATTTCAACTCTGTATCTGAAATCTAATTCATTAGAACGGAAATTTCAGAATTCAAAGTCTTGGTTTCAAAAATTATATGAACAAAGGAATCGATTCCGAAATGCTTGCTGATGGTACAATCGAAACCACATCAAGTGCTATTAAAAATGAAATTTCAACTCTGTATCTGAAATCTAATTCATTAGAACGGAAATTTCAGAATTCAAAGTCTTGGTTTCAAAAATTATATAAACAAAGGAATCGATTCCGAAATGCTTGCTGATGGTACAATCGAAACCACATCAAGTGCTATTAAAAATGAAATTGGTGACAGCTAAAAGTCTTGGCGCACACCTAAAACCTACTCAAAAGACTTTGTGAACCCCAGACACAATTGCGCTCAATTCTATCAGATACGGTGCCATTCGAAGGAAATAAAGTAAAACGAGCATTCTACAAAAATGCTTGGGGCTTAGGCTTTTTCAGGCCCTTGAATGGGATTGTTTAAATCATGTCATTCCAGCTCTGACATAGCAATAAAAGCTCTTATTCAAGAATGTTCCTCGGAGCTGAGCTGGTTGAAAACTAAGTATATTTAACGAAAAGCTATGGAGCAAGTAAAAAAGTGTTATAAATATTCGGTCGAATTAATAAAAAAATTTGTTTCGTTGGGGTGACAGCCTTTCAAGAAGATGAGACATGTAGAAATACACAAAACTTGAGAGAATTACCAATGGAGGTAAATGTAAAATATGACGCTTTGGATTTTGATGAACTGCTGATATTTTAATTTAGATACTATGAGCAAACGCGGTTTCGCACGCGAACGACCCGTTGTTTTCTTTTTCATATTCAAGTTACTTTCTTAACATCACATTTTATATTTTCTCTTCAAAAATACAAAAATGAATTGGAAAAGAGTTTGTTCTTTGAACTTCGAAGCCAAATAAAAACAGTACAAATGAGAAGAAAAAAAAAAAAAACAATAAGAACACAGAATTCAAGAGCATCATAAGCGCGACTGGGCAAAACTCATGCGACTGCGGCAGAAAGAGAATAATTTATCATATACGTCTATAGAGCGGTGAGCGTAAAAATCAATTGAGTTTGATTTGAAAAGCACACACAAACACAACTACAAATGCATTGAAGAGAACTACGTGTGGGATGGTGCCCAGCTCTGATCATAGTCAACGAAAAAGTAAAACGATAATTTTTCTGTGAAGTTTTGGAAAAACTTAATTCTAAGATAAAAGGATTTTTAACTTTAAAAAAATAAAAAAAGTATGCAATAACCTTGCTTCACATAAATATGTTGTTTTAAAAAAGAAATTAGAAGCCATTTCCATATAAACAATTTTATACAAATAGTATGGATGATGTTGAACATTGACTTTAAACACTGGAAAATGATATCATTTAAGTCACCACTACCAGCAATTTTGCAGGCTTCCGCTCTTTTGATGAAATTGTCCATTACTTTAACTCCACAGAATAGGTCCAGAGTAAAATTTATGGTACCCAAAATAATATTGCAATGCAAGAATTGTGTTAGTTAAATTTTCTCCGTTTTGGATTAAGATTTTAACATTTAACTTGCATCCTTCCGTTGATTAACGCTCCATAATTTAAAATTTCAGTACTTAATATCACATGTCGAACACAAGCTGTTTGGTTTTGACAACGAAAAAGTATTGGAAAATTTAAATTGAAACCCATTAATAAAGCAGTGTAAGTTAAAGAAACTTCGTGAAGTCGAACTTGTGGCACTCTTCGTTGGAGCAATGCATGTGTGCCCAGTCAAATGGGTATTTTTTATTATGCAAGTTAAATGAGTATGGTCAAAATAAGGAATTTTTGTCCAACTTCAGCGATATCTGCCGGCGCAAACACCTACATCTGGCACAAGGTTGTATAAAAAGAAACTCGGGTATTGTCATACCATGTAGACTACACAACCTTCAATATAGACACATTTTTCGCTTATTAAATTGATTATCAGCTTAAAAGCATAACTTTGTAGGTATAACTAGTACGTGTAGTTTGTTAGTACATATGGGGCAACACAAGTGAAAACGAGAAGAGCTGAACCTTGTAGTCTTTAATTCTGATAATTTTTGTGTGGATACAATTTGACCAGTATGAATTATTTTCAAAAAATTTGTTATTATCAATACATAATTGGACCCCAAAGACCGAAGAAACTACAGTATTATGAATTAGCTGTTAACATTTTATTGTCATCGCAATTTTTATCGTACAAATTTACAGAGATGCAAAATATTTTAAGAATCAGTTCTTTTCTTTTTCATAAATTTTAATAAATAGTAGCAAAACAATGGTGCGATTTATGGAGAAATGATTTACGGTCATAAGTCAAATTCTGCTACAAAAGAAAAATCAGCAAAATTGGTAGCCTCATGATTCAGCTCCTTTTGTTTTGACACTTAATGCCCCAAATATAACAAATCAAAGATAGCCAGACAGCAATTTTGATTAAATTTTTTGTTTTTTCAATAAGGCACGTATTTAGTTGTTAGCAGACGTTATCAACATAAAGAGTCATGTTTTCCTTTCAGTATTTAATATTCAAAAGCAAATGAATTATCATTTGAACAATTTAAATTTTGTGATGATTGTTGAACGTTCTACACATATGGTATATTTACTTCCTCATACATATACATTTATATATACACATTCCCAGTAGGTAATTGAACACGGCCACTCACGGATAAGGCTTTCTAGCACAAGTCCTTAATAACTTTCAGGAGCAGGATTTATTTGAGATCTTTTAAACATGCTAAAACTAGAACCAGAGGCCATTAAATATGATTTCCATTTTTGTTTTCATGCTTCCTTTCTTTTTATAGTTTCTCAATTAGGAAATTACGGAAATTTTATTACTAATTTACTTGGCACTTAAAAAGTACTGTGTATTTACGATATTTTATTGACCTAGTTCTCAATGAGAAGAAAACAAGTTAGTTTCTGAGTATTTAAAATATCTGAACTGTTCACATAAAATCTTTGTTTGTTGCAGTGAAGACTTCTCATTTTCACGTAATATGTTATTGATTTTATACAATCAGAATTTACAGCTGCTCTTATCTACACTTAATTAATCTCATAAAAATTCATTAAAATTAATAAAAACAATATTAATATGTATATGCATATATCTTGTATGTACATTAGTTAGGGTGTTTTTTAAAACTTTTTTTTCTAAAACTTACATTATAATATTTTAGAATATATATACATAGAGAAGGCCGCTATCATAGGGACTCTACATAAAGACTCCAAGGGAATTTTCCGAATTCGAATATTTAAAGTATAAATCAGTTTATGCTGATTTGTAACTTTGCACGTATGCCTGTGCTATTGATAATTTTTGAGTTAGTGAAGGAACATACTCATGTACATACATATGTACATACATATATGCATACTCATGTACATACATATGTTCAACTCTGATCAAATTGATCTAATTTTAATCAAAAATTATACATTTTTGTAAGAAAAAGCTTAATCGATCTTGGAGACCTCTAAATATACGAATTCGGAAATTTGCCTGTGGTGAATTTTATTTTTTTATAAATATTTGTTCATAATATAATATGTAAATTTCAAAAAAAAGTGTTCAAAAAAACACCCTAATGCACACATGTATCAACGTTTCTTTGTTACTTAAATCTGTAAACAGTTGTTACTAAGTAGCACATTGTAAAATCAAAGATTAAATGAAGGTTTTTGCGATTTAATTTTTTTAGTTCGTCCAACAAAATCATTTGACGTCCTTAAAGATTAAGGCGATAATTCAAATAATTTTGTTTTTCTTAACCGAGGATGTTTGTGGTTAAAATTTAAAATCTGATGCAACATTTTTGGATAATTATCTGGAGTCTTAAAGACTGCCGACATTTCATTGAATCAAAATTTCGTTCGCATTAGATTTTTTTACTTGTTGACAACTAAACTTTCAAACTGCAATCATAAGGAGAATTCAAAGCTGCTGATTTAAAAGTAAAACAGTCATCGGTTTGAATTTGAAAACTAAACTGCAACGTTAAATATCAACAGACAGAAATTTAAATTCAATATTAACAAATGTAAAAACATATAATCTAAATGAGTGATATTAAAATACTTAGTTTAAATAGCTGTTTGAAGTATTTTCAGCGATAAAATATTCATATAATTTTATCAATACGAACAATGAAATATTACAATACATGCACATAACTAAAGTTTAGATTTAATATACGAATTTAATTATAAGATCAAGTGTTCATCAGTAGATGAACCGCTCATTGTGGGACAGAGCGTGACCAGGAAGACGCTCACTCTAGATGAAAGGCATCCTGGATTCACTGGGTCGCTAATCCCATCATCTCTCATCAAGAAGAGGCCGCTGCGGAGAATGATCTATCTCGGTATTAATGGAGTATTTTCACAATTTTTGCTTTTTTAAAATCTCAATTTCGAGTTCTATTTTTTCAAGTTCCCGTTGGCGACAAAGCTTTTCCAACTTTAGGATTTCAATTCGTTCGTTGTGTTCTCTCTCCAAGCACTGTTTTTTTAACAGAAAAAACTCTTCCTTGATTTCATTTTCGTAGACCTAAGGATAACAAATGTTATTTCAAGTTTATGCGAAACAATTAACTTTCTTACACTTTTTATTTCAGCAGCACTTTTGTTTGTTTTCTTTTTTGAAGGAATGTTTGGAATTGCAGTGTTTTCTATAATATCAAAAAAAGTTGTTAAATAATAAATAAATTATTTAAGTCTGAATGAAAGTTATGTGCGGTAATAGGATTTCGAGTAAGGTGTATTTTATGTTAACCTGCAGTTTTCGTTCACTTTTGTAGCACTAAAATAGCTAAGGACAAAGTGAATTTTCGACGTTACTAACTTTACAAAAAAAAATATTTTTGAAAAAATTTAAGCAAAAAATAAAAAGTACAAGTTGTTTATTTAAAAGAAAAACTGAGAGAGCTTTTGCTGATTTCTAATAGATGCAAATTTATACACCTTTGATATGCTCAAATATAAGTTAAATTAAATATAAATTGATATATAAACATATATGCGAAAGGTACTAATTGAAGCTTAATGCAAATTTTCGGAAGTTATGTTTTTTCATTGCAGTTTTCATAAAAAATAATTCATCTTAAATTTTTACCTTCTTGCACTATTTTGGACGCATTGCTTACAACGGCATCACTTTCTGCAAATGAAAATTGTTTTAATACTTGATGAAGGCGCTATTATAATATGTATGTGTCGAAAAACGGGTTTTGAATTAATAAGCGATTAGCATAGTTTCAAAAAAGTTTTTGGACGCATTTCCGTTTTATCAGAGCCACATATTGTATTTACCATCATTTTGTGTGCAATTATCTAAATTAAACTTTTGATCAATTTTGTTAGAGTCCCTTTCAAACTCTTCTGGAATCAGTTTCATTAACTCCAGATGATCTGCCGCTGATTCTTGAACCTTTTGATCATTTCCAGTTTTTTTTGAACTCAACAATCTATATTTTAACTCCATTTGCCTAGCTTTGTGCTTAATTTTTCGCCACTGCATTTGAAGCTGACTCATATTCCTTTTTATTTCGCTTGATTCATTAAATCTAGAATAAATATTTAATATTTAGGACATTAAGATATTGAAGATTTGAGTGAATGAAAGTGACATAATACAAATATAAAGTTTTATAAATAGTAGGTGTGAACTTCATATCTTTAATACTACATTAACTAAGAAGCATAACATTTTTATTTATTTGGTTTTGAAATTTTTAACGGGCAAAGGAATGAATAAAATGATATCTGAATTGTTTACAAAATTAATGAGTTTTCTTCTATAAATAAGTACCATAAAGAGTTTCAATCGGTTTCGGCAAATTCTAACATTGAAATATCAAGCTCAAAATTTGCAAATTGTTCTTAAGAGGTTTGAAGAAAAACCATAATGCACTATGTTATACTTACGTATTTGTCATTTTAGTCCAACAGTCCTTCTTCATTTGGTTAGTCTTATAATCTACGGCCTTGTTTCCAATAATGGATATATTGTCCAAGCACAAATCTTTCACTATGGACTTAAAGTATAAATAGATTAATTTAATAAAAAATTTAAAATCATTAGAAAAATAAATATGTACCTTATCCCGCGAGCTCCAATTTTCAGTCCTTTTCCTTGTTCTTTTGAGATACATCCATATTATTTAGAGTTTTAGAATTAAAAAGAAAACACAAGAAATAACTTAAATAATTTTATGAATTTTGTTACAGTATAAATGAATTGCAGTAGATTAGCACATTATTTCCTGCCTTGATGCCAGACTTTTTCACGAAGTTTATAGCACACGAAACCTAACTATAACAGAAAAGCTGTATAATGCACTCTGCTAAACGTGCAACTTGATAACTTTGCTGTGTTGAATGTACAATTTAACACAAAAACACGACTACGTGTGAAGACCTCTAGTGTTTAATGTGTGTCTAGTCATTACTTTACTTATTGATATGACTGACTTTTAACTTTATTTTGTTATATCTCAGAAAGAACCCTATTCCAAATATTCATATATATCATATCCTTTTCTTGCTAGAGTGTCGGCCATATTGGTACAGTAGATATTTGCACGTTCTACAGGGTTACCAAGTCGAAAAGGATCAATCCCCGCCCGTAAAAAGTCGAATTTTTGTGTAGGAAACGAGTGGTATTTTTTTTGTTGTCAGCAATATTAATTAAAAAATTAATTAATAATATGGTTAAAACTTCAGTTTTGTTGTGGGAAAACTTTTTTTAAACTTTTTTTGTTGGTTAAACAAAACTACCGGCTATTTCACAAATTTTTTTAATTCCTACTAGGCCCCCGGCTTTCACATGAAATTCCGATCACTTGGCCACCCTGATGCTCTTGGACCCAAATGTTATTAAACTTTATTTTTGGCGGCAAAGTTCGTAAATAGCTGGCAATTCTCCCACAGTAATTTTGAGGTAATATTATAAATATGAGCTCAGAGCATGAGAGTATGTAGATATTTTTGTTATTACCCTGATGCAAGGCTCAATCGCACACACTTAGGCCAGGAAAACTGAGGTATCATGGCACATGCTTACATATACTTTCTAAGCCCTTTTGCGAAATCCTCCGTGCCACTCCTTTGTATGTCTAGGAACTGTCGATACTAAGTCAACGTTTACACGAGGAAATTTGGTCAGACAAATTATTGTCTATTCTCTTTTGTGAATTTTTTTTGCGTTTACACACGAAAACTAGAATTTGTTTGTGCAAGAAAATTTCAAAGCAATTACTGCGTCAACCCGCCACAACAAACGTAAATTCAAAGCATAATATCAGCTAACGAATGGAGCAAAAGAGTTTGCGGGTACGATATATTCTGTACACCACCCTTTCGTTTTTCCCTTCTTGCCGACAAACAGGAAAACTTTTTCTCAAGAGTTTCCTCGTGTAAACGTTGACTAATCAATGTCAATGTCAATATCTAGCTATCTAGCAACAAATCATAAGTATTTTTGAAGGCGATATGAGAGCATATCGTATTTATCCCTCACATAGAAGGATATATCCTCCGCCTAGCTTTGTAACTCGAAGCCATTAGTACTTAATACTATAACGGACAATAAGAGCGCTGGGCAAAAAGTAGCTCGCGCGCGACTGTGGCAGAACGAGTATGATATATCGTATACGCAAATATATAAAGCGGAGTGCGTAAAAATCAATTCACTTTGATTTGAAAAGCGAACGAAGCAAGACTACAGTCGCACAAACCTTAAAAACACAACTACACATGCATTGAAGAGAAACTACGGGTGTAGTAGTGCCCAGCTTTGATTATAATTTGCGTTCAATAATGCAGCTTAATACATATGTATGTCTAAGATGTTAAGACGTTTTGACGATATCGCTAATAAAAGTAGGGATATACTCGGTTTTGGCTTGATATATGTAATACTTAAATGTACTTAACTTGATTCTTTTGCAAACTGCGTACTTAACTCATTTGTGAACGTTGGCGGACATGACGAGTTTTGCATCTGCACGGTTCAAATGAAATATTAAAAATTCAACGAAATAACAATAAAAATATTAAAAATTTATTTTCGTTTTACACTATGCAGTTCTTTTTAATTAAGACAAAATAAATTTACAGATTATTAATATTAGCTAAAATATAAAATAAAATCTTAGTAACTATTTACGCAAACTTAATTCAGCATATAAATTGCTAAGTCTTCAATCCAATAAGCGCTGGGGCGCAAAAAGTGCGTTCCGTATTTTCGGCACATTACAGGGAAAAATTTTATGGAAAATGCAATGGTGAACATTTGTTCAAGGGTCTACCAAAGTTGACTCAAAATGAGAAAAATGTTAATAAAAAATTAAAAGTAAGGATTCGCAAACAATACTATGTATCTGTATATTATAAAGATTAACTTTCAATCAACTCGGAACTTATATTTTAAATTTATTTCCGTAAAAAGTTATCGATCAGTTTTCGGATCGAAGTTTTTAATACAAATAGTATTTTTTAGGTTTTTGATGTTTTTATATGATGATAGTCAAAAAAAAAAAATAAAATAATGAATGCTTTATACCATAGGTGGGCAAAGTTAAAAAAATGAGCCAGTTTTAGCTCTTCACAACAAAAACGTAGTTTTTCCTAAGAAAAATAGCCAAGACAGCAAACGCATGCACTCACCACTGCTATGCACATTTTTATCGTTGTGGTTTTCTTTATACGTGATTTTTATTCTTGTTGCATCATTCAGGATAAAAGCCGAAGCTAGCGCGAACAAGGAAAAAACAATGCGCACATTGAGGACAATGTCTCCTCCCGTTTCGTTTGATCAGTGTACTTTCATTCTGCACTTATGGTGTTCCTGCTTGATTGTGGGAGTTTTTCTGTTGTTGTTTTTGTTGGAAGTAGCTCCTGCTTTCAAAATTTTGCCCACCTATGCTCTATACAACTATATAAAAGTATTAACATGTTATGTTTGTTAGGAAATCAACAAAAAAAAAATACATTTTTGGCAAAAAGTAGAATCCGGATAGGATATCTCTGTATTTGGTGGAAGTGCATACTTTGCGAGAAAATTACTAAAAACCTGCTTTATAGTCTCTATAAAAATGGCCACCAATAGCAACTGCCAATAGATACAAAGAATTTTACCTCCAAATTTATTTAGTGTCAAGTTAAACATTTCTAACAAGTTTCATCTTTTAAATATTTTTTTGAAAACATGTCTTAAGAAACGTCTTTAATTGCTGGGCCATCTAATTCTTTTTTCAATTTCTTTATCTGTAAATCTTTTATGATTCTATCTTTCTCAATCAACATGTTTGTATGAAACAACTTTTGCTTTTCATTTTCAATTTGTAAAGAGAGAAGTTCTTTTTTAAGATTGAAAAACTCGAGCGATTGTAATATTTCAAGTTCTATTTGATTTGAGCTCTCTGGCATTATATTGTTAGTAGAAGCAATCCGTTGTTTTGGATTTGAACTCTCTGGCATTATATTGTTAGTAGAAGGCTTTCGTTGTTTTGGATGGCTATGGAGTTCAGTAAGTAAATTATCTTCAATTTTCTGTGACTCCTTGTCCGTTTGAAGTTTTTCCATTTCTCTATTATTAATATTATTCTCCGAATTACAATTTATTGTGGATGTCGTGCTTTCAGCTAGCATTGTGCATGCAGTATCTTCCAGCTCATCTGTTCCTATTGCAAGTGTAACATATTTTTCACTAACTTTTTGAGATTTATTTGCTACTGTTTTGCTGGCATCCACTTTCAACCTATGCCAGGCTTCGCGCAATTTTTTTAAAGGCCGACTAAAGCCGGCAGCAAACATTTTTTGGCGTATTTCTTCCCAAGCTTCAATTTTCTTATTTATCATTGTGCTGTCGTTTCCTCTGTCTTGAATAATTTCAAGATGTTCTTGAGCATATCTACGGAATAATTCTTTTTCATAACTTGACCAATTGCTCTCTCTAACAAAGTTTCCATTAACTCTTAGAGCTTTTTTTCTACTTGCTACCGTTTTGCTGGTATCCATTTTTAACCTATGCCATGCTTCACGTAATTTTTTCTGTGGCCGACTAAAACCGGCAACGCACATTTTTTTTCGTATTATCTCCCAAGCTTCGTGTTTCTTTTTTACCATTGTGCTGTCATTTCCTCTGTCCTGAATAATTTCAAGATGTTCTTGAACATAAGTACGGAACAATTCTTTTTCATAGCTTGTCCAATTGCTTTCTCTTTCTCGCTTAAATTGGATGTCACTTTGTAGGTCCTTCCGTCGAATAGAAGAGCTAAAGAGAAGAATAACTTTTTTTTTTAAGCATGTCTGGTTCATTTTCATTGTTGTTTTAAGTTTAGTTTAAAGCGATGTTTAAAAGCATATGCATGAACCTTAATATTGATATAGAAACATAACTATTCCAGAAAGCCTAGAAAATAAAAACCAATTTCTATCAGAAAGATCTGCAGACGGCGTTCTTAAGCATAAAGTTAAGGACACGTTTTAGAATTTGAAACGCAAAGGAACTATTAGAAACGTTACGTGAAATGTTACAAAAATATTATAACCAGGGTTGCCAAGTGGCCAATACCAAAATGAAACATTTTTTGAAAAGCTGGGAATTGGATGATTTGTTGTTACATGTACTTAAGTGTGTTTTGATGAGCACAAAAAAGTCATGAAGATTTTCCCACACAAAAATTAATTTTTTTACAATTACATATGTATATTAATTATTTTATTTAATATTACTATATTGTTAATTATATTACTTTATCCCACAAAAAATTTTAGTGCATAACATTATAAGGGAAAACTATTTTACTTTGGGGGTCGGGAATTCCTTTTTTCCAACTTAGCAACCCTGATTATAACGATATAAATAGGAATAAAATTATTGTTTTTAATATTTTGGATCACCCTATGAAACTACTAGATAGAAATCCAAATTGCATTCGAAAGGCTGTTAATAATGAGGTTTAGCACTGAATAACATGACATGAATATTAAAACCAAAATCGAACACGCACAGACTTGATTTTATTTCTTCTTTGTGTATTTTTAAGCAAAAATCTCTTTTTGTTGCTGCCGTATTTAGTTTGATGGGTGAAAAATCTAGCTCACCAAAAATGAATAGGTAGGCCCGAGAAAGTAGGCGTGTTGCTTCCCATACAAATGAAAATTTTAATTGATTGTAAGAGCCACTTTAGGCATTCTATCGAAATTTCATATGTGAGATATTACATAACGCAAATTTAAAGATATAAGCGGTACTACGCCCCTAGTAAAGGCTCCACAAAATTAAAACTTCTAATGGAAATACTACCTCCCCAACAGCCGCTTTGGAAATACATTTTTTTAATTGTTATTACTCCACAAAACACATTAAGTAATTTAGTTCAGCTTTCCAAAAGTTATAGATTTTTGATCACCAAGAGGCATAAATGACTCTCGACATGAAAGTCGTATGTAGCAGGATATGACATACCCGAGTACAAAAATTGCTCAAAAACTTATTTACTAAATAGATAGCATTGAAGTAAATGTGTTTTATGTAGTTTTAATGAAACACCTGCGGCAGTTTAATAGTTTTTATTAAAATCAAAGAGAAGCAAAATTACTTCACTTTTCAAAAAAAAAATATAAGCTCTTGCAGAAAAACTACAAAAGAAATAAAAAACAGTATTCCTTAACAAAAAAAAAAAAACAGTAAAACCTCATAAAATATATATGAACTAAAAAAAAATTAATATAAATTTTAGGGACATCTTAGGAAATTAAGTCTAAATCAGTGCAGTTTTTGCAAAAAAAAATCGCATGCTCCATACATATGGCTTTTCTACAAGCTGAACATGTGTATTTTGTCTTACGATCCTTCTTGCTTGGGCAATCTCTACATCTAACGTAGCAACGAGGAGCATTTTGGGATGATGGACGTGGAGCTTCATAGATTTGAGGAAAGATTCCTTGACGAATAAATGTTGGAATATTTTTTTGATCTTTTCTTGATCTCAGGTGTTCATATACTAAAGCCAAGCCTAAGTTACGGATAAAGTCGGTTCGTTCGGTGTTCTTGCCTTGATTTTCACAAAAAATTATATTTGCATTAACAGTAGCTATATTCAGCAACCCATAAAAGATGGTCATGGACCAGCGCTTGCTATTACGAGAAACATTGTAACTACCACATAATTCGTCGACAACATCTACTCCAGCTTTAGTTGAGCTGTAAAACGTAATCATTTCAGGTTTTTTCTGGTCTCCTGTGGTCTCATCAATTTTGTCATCATGATGTAGGGTCGACATTACTATGACCACTTTATTCTTTTTAGGAGCATAGGAGACCATAGAAATATTCTTCTGGTGACAGAACACGGAACTTCCTGGAGCCTTTCCAGTCTTCAAAAATGTGTCCGGGATACATCTGTTATTTTTCCTAACAGTTCCAATAGACGTAAGCCTGTGCTCAGCTAGCAAGTGCATCATCAGTTCATAACTTGTAAACCAGTTGTCAAAAGTTAAATTGCGGTTTGAGCCTGATATGGGCTCAACAAGTCTTCTCACTACATCAAATGCCTTGTTGCTAACAGCATACGGTCCTATGGGTTGCTTTCCTGCATATACCTCCAAATTGAAAGTGTAGAAAGATTTTGCATCAACGAGCGCTTGGACTTTGATGCCATACTTGGCAGGTTTGCTGGGAATGTAAACACGAAATCCGCATCGTCCTCTAAATGCTAACAGCATCTCATCTATTGTCATGTATTCATGAGGGATGTAGGCTTCCTGGCAGCATTGAACAAATTTATCAAAAAGTGTTCTAATAGGAGCCATGTTATCATTTTTTTTACGTTCCTCTCCCGTTGATTTATCATCAAAACGAATACAGTTTTGTAAAAAATAAAATCGTTGCAGTGACATTGTTGTTCTAAATATATCCACTCCTGTTCCATCCATTCTCCACAAATCTTTAAGACTCTGGCGACTTGATTTATTGAGGCCGGCAATATAAAGCAAACCAATAAAAGCATCGATTTCAGTAGATGTTGTTTCTTTCATATAATATAATTTCGCGGGATCATCGCACTTTTCTCGTCTTCTTATTATTTGTTCGTTTGTATGTTTCAATATGATCGATTTCATTTCTTCGGTAATAAAAATATTCCAACATTTAGTTTCGGTATTTGCTTCTTTTGCTGCTCCTTTTACTCCTGGCTGCTCTGCTATTATATTCTGTGAACTTGTATGTACATTCGTTCGTGGAGCACTTTTATACCATTTTTGGCCATCTTTAGATTTATAATGTGGGATATTGTCAGCCGAATCAATAGCATTTTCATTCCACTCAGCTTCGCCGTGATCAGAAACCTCTTGCTCGGTATCCGACTCAAGATTGTGTTCAATGCAATGGTCAAATTCTTGGCCAGAGCTTGCCTCATCCGAAGTATTGGGTAGTACCTCTTCTAGCATAGATCGCTTTTCTTTATTTTTAGCATCCGTTTTCAATTGAAATCTAAAAAAATACAAATTTACAGGTTTATTTTTTAATTTATCTAATATGTAGCAAGAAAAAAACAAAAACCAACTATTCATTTATCTGAAATATGTACTTATACACTCTTTTTTTCACACACCTCTGATGAAGCAACGAACAAACTAACCACGAAAAACCAAAAATTCTGCCGTAGCCGCCTGCTATTTTTAAACCATATTTCTACAGAAAAACCTGTGCAAAGGTTGGCGCTTTAGATGTATATGGTAAAGGGGCGGCAAAATGGTAGTGAAATATACATATCTCATTTTCTAGGGTTTTTGAAAGACTAAGCGTAACGAGCCAAAAGGATACTATGTTTATACATAAAATTAATTGTAACTTAATTATGTTTTGTTATTCTCGTCGAAAGCAATTACTTATCAGACAACCTTCGAAATTCTTAAGGTTTTGTATACATATGTCAAAATTTGTACAAACATTTGATAAAAATGATTAGTACAAATTGTTACTATTTCAAAAATATACTTCGAACTCCTACGCATATAATTTACATCAAGAACTAAACTTGTACAAGTTGTGGACACATGTAAGACAATTGATATTATGGGTTTCTTTATTATCTAAGAAAATTTGTGTATTTTTTATTTATCAATAAGTCGGCGATTTTTTTTAATCTTTTCTTCGATTTCAATCTTCCTTAATTTTAATAATTCACGGTTATGTTGAATTGTTTCGTCCAAACGCTTTTTATTTAATTCATTGGATTGATTAAGAGATCTAGAAATTTCTTTTAAGCTTTCTTGAATTTGAATGTTGTGTTGCTTCAGATCATCCGTTATTTCACTCATTTTCTTAAACAGTTTTGCTTGAATGATTAAATCGTTCTCTACTACGTTCGGGGCGCTTATCTTCGTGGTCTCATCTTTAGAGTCTTTCGAGGGAGGACTTGGAGCATGATTCGTTGAATTATTTGAACTTTCTACCGTCTCGTACATATCTTCTAAAAGCATCGCAATTTCAGCATCAATGCTGGTTGTCGATATATTTGATGGCGGTGAATTACGTCTTTCTTCTGATGGTGCTTGGATTTCTTTTTTCGAATGCATTTTTCTTCTATCTTTTGTAGACGTCAATTCCGTTTTTTTTGCAGCAACTCTTTCAACCTGTTTTTTCGGGCCAATGAGTTTAAAAACTGTTTCCTTAAATTTAGAAAACTTCTGTACTTTGTATGCGCCGCCCCCGTTTCTTGCAAGTTGCAAATTATTCAGTGCAGCCTTTTTCCTCACATATTTTTTTTGGTCCCTCCACACCTGATATTTCATTTATTTAAATAGTGTAGAACAAGTTGGATTGCTAGTCATAAGTAACACTTACTTTTTTCCAATCGTTCATAGCCTTTATGGGAGGTCCTGCGGCATTTAGTTGCTGCTCGGCTTCCATCCAAAATTGTGTCCAAACACACTGTTTCATTTTCATATCGAATCCGCAGGCAATATCGCTGTTGGCCTGCATCAATTGTAGAAGGATATCCATTTGCACTTTATATGTGGTCTTTGTGCTTTATTATAAAAGATATTAAACAAAAGAAAATATGTACATAAAATAATACAATTTTATTTTACTTTTATTTTTTTAATGTTGACACTTTATTTGGGAACAAAACAGATATTTTTTTAATTTTTCACTTTTTCTTTAGAATGTCTATTTTTCCGCGAGAAATTTTTCTAAATATACGAAAAATCTTATAACAAATAAGCATTGCTGAAGCATTAGAAAAAACTTGGTTTGTTCTCATCCGGACATTTTTTAATTTAATTACTGCTCATTATATAATAAATAAATGAGAATAAATTTATAAAGTGAGTTCATTGGTTTTTTAATATTCGTACAACTTCTTTTAAAGATTTGGAAAGAAAGAATGCATTTCTTCATTGCGTTTGTCTAAAATCAATTTTTTATTTTTATTCCTTGCCTCGTTAGTTTGATCTGTTCTAGTCGAGTGAAGGGTATTCAATCTCTTTCGCTAAAGCCTTGCTGATTTTCTGTTAATTTTTTTTTTCAGCTTTTGAGAACAGCCCAAATCTGTAAATAAGAGAATCACAATTTCAAATACGATAGTATGTAATAGCAACGCAGTTATTATTAGTAATTTTAATATTTTTCACAAAATAGCTGATATATACATATGACTATTTGTTTTAAGATGTTGTTATTTAGATACGCTGCAAACCTTTCGTTCAGTTTTAGAGCTGATGATATTCAAGCAACTACTAAAAATAGTTATTGCCTGAATAACAAAAATTTTAAGAAAGGCTAAAGAGGATTAAATGCAGAATCTCTAAATTTACTAACAACACAAAGTTAATAGTTCACTGGTCTCGTCATTTGTTTTGTGACTCATTATATCCCTGGGGTTAAGTTGATAACTCAACAGCTCATCATTATTATATATCAGTACAAAGTCTTTATGGCTAAGAGCGTTCCCTATTGTTCAGACCCATATTTTAAAATATGTCCCCATACCCCAAGTAGATATAAATATCGATTTGTTTCGTAAAACTGCCTTTGCTAAGAGGTAAAACCTATGGTCAAACAATTTATGGAATTGGTGATATTCATAATAAAATTTTTTCTGCTACTTCCAATAAAAGAATCCTTTAGGAATTATCTACTTCTTCGCTGTATGCTTTACTTTTGACAAAAAAAAATCCAATACGTTTCAAGCCCGGAATATCGTTCTTTATATCAACTTCTTTGCGCATACTACCTTAAACTCATAACTGAGGACAACAAGAGTAACAATTTTAGCGATAGCATCGTGATTGTATCGTTTGATATGGACATATCAGGACCATTGAAACAGCAAAATTAAGCCGCTGAGAACATTTTCTTCTGATTTGCAGATTTTTGATAGAAAAAAACTTTGCGGAAAGCTTGCATTATTACCAGAACTTGCAAATGAATGTGAATAAAAGCTATAAACAAAATAATTGCGCACAGACATCTATGCATCTTACTCGGACACTAAAAATATTGTTGGATTTACCAACCTATTTCCATTCCAAAACTGTTCGGTGATGTGAATCGTGAGCTTTTGTTGCTGTATGGAACCATAACTTTTCTAACTCTTCGCGTAGTGAACTAAATGTCGGTGCACCTTAAGCTAATTATGGCCGTTTTCCCATTTCTGCAATAAGGCTTCAAATTGTTTAGTTCTTCTTTTTTTTAGCGATACTGAAAACATAGAACTCATTTAAAATTTAAGATATTTTAAAATAAAATACACACATTTACCTTGTTTTGATGTTAACTCCATTTTTAAATGTACATAAAGAAAAATTACAAATTCACAATTTCAAACTGTTTCAAAAACAATTTAAAAAATTTTTCTAGTTTTAAAATTATCGATTTTTTGATTCGCTTTAACGTTTGCGTTAGCTTCCTGTTTTTATTAATTTTTTATATCTGGAAATAATTTGTTCATTTAGGCGTTAATTTCTTGCGAAAGTCGAAGATGTCGAGATTCTACAAGTGGTCTACCGTTTTAGAAAATTTTTAAATCTTTCTAATAATTTAGATTTTATATCTTGGAACAATTTTCGGCAACTGAACCTATAACATAAATATTTTTTGAAGCCTACATCAAATATTTTTTGAAGCCCACCTCAAATATTTTTCCGTTCTTTTTATTATTAAAATTTTTTTAGATCGAAAATAAAATAAATGCAAATATATTGAAAATTAGATCAAAGTTAGGTTAATAGATGCAGCTCGAATCGTTTATTATCTTAAGACTATGCTCCAAGCAATTGTTGCGAATGAAAAAAAGTACCATAATAGCAAACAAAAAAAAATCAAACTTTTTCAATAATTTATAATTTTTTTAATTTAAAAAACAAATATAATTATTTTAGTGTAATATAATTTGAAAATATAATTAAAACCAGAAAATGTTCATATGAAAAGGATAGTTTAAAAAAAAATGTGCCGTATGTAAATACATACCATTACATTAGGATAAACTAATTTTTCCTAGGCTAAACTAGTTCATACGAAGTGTGCTAGGATGAACCAGTTTATCCTAGGAAAATATATCCAACGCTAGTGTGTTAGCGAAGCCCGTATTAACCATAGTATAGTGAACCGCTGCGGAAGTGAAAATCGGGAATGAGGCCGTATAAGTAAATAATAACTAGTTTAGCCTAGAAAAAACTACTTTATCATAAAAACTAGTTTTGTCGATAACATATAAAATATACGATATGCGCGCTTATCGAACAGTGTAATGCATTTGAAGACTTCAAAATCAAAACTCACATTTTACAGAGTTTGGTGCCCATTAATAATGTAAAATCATTACATATGACTCAAATTAAAGGTATAAATTCTAGTTAATAGATATCGTCATAATTTTAAACTCACATTGCACCATTTTGGTGGATGTGGCGGTGGAACATAACGGATTACAACGTCATTAAATCCAAATTCGTAATCATCGCTACAGGGGTTCCAAACTTCTTCTACTTTTTAGAAAAGCTATACCCGTAACTTCTGATGGCTATGTTTCCTAAACTTGACCCGTGCGACGCTATTTGAATACATACATATTTTTTCTTCGAACTAAATAATATATACTTTCAAAAAAAGTAGGTTTGAAGAAAAAAAAATCGATTTCCGTAAACTTATAAATAAATTACTATCGCACACTACATTTGCTTCTTGAACTTAAAGCGAGTATGGGGGTGGTAGTTCTTGCTAACGTCTAATCACAAGCAAATTTCAGGTACATAAGACATATTTTATTTAGCACATACCTTAAAACACTTTTTCGATGGTTCATAAACTGTTTGTCTCTTTGTGAAAGACTCGCCGGATAATAACTGACAGAGCTTCGTGCTTTCTGTAAAGTAGTTCTTTTTCTACATTCTCTTTTTCTGGAATTCAACTCATTCAACTGTCCTTCAGCCAGTATTTCATCATCGTCAGCATCCAGTAGAACATCGTTAGTTTCTTCATCAGACTGCTGGATGGGTTGTTCGTCAGCAAGTGTCTCATCGTCGGCTTCCATTTTAATAATTTCGAAATATTGAGAGTCATCTACTTCTTTTTCCTCTTTTATTTCTAAATAGTCGGTATCTTCGACCCACACATCTAGTGTGGGTTTAACGTCGGTACTTTCGTCCATGTCCCTAAAAATTTTAAGTTTCACAAATTTAATTATATTTGTAACAATTACGGAAATTGGAAGTGGACGAAGGAATCGAAAAATAAAGAAACAACGCTTATGTACCTGACGTATGATTTCGTTCGTTGCCATAACAAGAGCAAAAGCCGCAGATCCTGTCACAACCGTCAAACCAGTTTACTGAAACTGTCAAAATCAAGCACTGTATAGTCCAATTTGCACACATTTGTTGCGTGAATGCGACTTACGTTCGTGTTGTCGCTAATTGTTATAACAGCAGCGCAGTCTGGCAGAGAAATTAAACCTCGTTCCCCCCGTCAAAGTACATACAAAGAATATTGAGCGGGGCTTGAACGTCAATGCCGCAAATGCAAATTCACCGTTAATATGCACCGAATTTAATCATTGGAGTTTCGCTTCGGAGCAAGTCTTTAGTTGTGCGAATTCGAATTACATCCAAGTAGTAGAAGTGAAAGTAATTAGCTGTAACATTAAAATTGTTTAGCGGTTATTTCAACAAAATAAATGAGATTTTCATATACCTATTCTATTATACTTCATGATTGAAAGTAGGTGAAATCGTTTAAAACCATGGTACAATTATCATGGTAGGAGCAATTCTTATGGCAGCTATTTTTTTAAATTTTAAGTGCTGTCTTAAGACTTAACTAAAATAGACGTGATGAGACGATAGCAGCTGAACGAACGTTTGCACTCGTTACGTCTGTTTTGACATATAACCCAAAATGTTACGCTAGGAAACAAATCGAAACAGCTATTATGACGAATAGTGACGGTTTCAAGTTCGGTTCTTACGGAACAACACGTCTCGTCAAAATGTTTCGTTCACTTTCGTTCAGTTACGTTTGTTTACTTTGGTTACTAACATTGGTTTACATATACTCGAACTTACTCGTTGCGTCTCGTCACGACTATTTTGGTTTAGGCATTACCTGTTAAAATCATCTTAGATAAGGCACCGACATTTCCAAATTACAAACTCATAACCGCTGCTGCTCAAAGAAGAAGCACGCTCTTAAAGTGAGCGCTCAATAATCAGATTTGTTGTCTATATTTCCTTGGTTTGTTTATTTTAACTGCGATGGTACAGTTTTGAAGGGCTTAATAGCTTTTCAGAATTTAAGTTAATTTTTTTTTGTAATTATATGGCAACATCAGGAAAGATAAATGTCAAAATATCGTCGAAAGGGGTGAAAAATTGTGTTTTGTTTTACACTACTTTGAAGATTTTGTTCATTCATAAAGTGAAATTATAGTTAAAAACCACAGGTAAATAAGGTATCGTTTTTTTAATTTAGATCTTTTTATATTCAACATACTCACTGTCATTTAAGTTTAACTTGGGCCATTTTATGCATGATTCATTCATGGAGGTTGGACTGACTCGCTAAAGTAAATATTCAAAACGAATTAACTTGCAATATGCTTATTACAAGAAGCATATTGGCTACCAAGTGTGCTGCATTCGAGGTGAGTGTCAAACACTTAACCCTACGAGGTTCACGGATTAATTGGCGTTAACTGGTATAACTAGGTCTGCGCAGACCTGTATGGGTTTTGCTTAAGCAGGTATCCCAAAAGTGTGTTAAATGTTAGGAAAAGAGATTCTCCGTAGCCACTTCTGGCAAGTCATGGACAGATTCGTCTCTAACACATAAAACAAAAAAGTTATACACACATTTATATGCAAAAGGCCTGCACATTCCTAGGGTTAAATTCTGTTCTGCATTTGTCATGCACTAAAATTCTGTCATGCATTTGTTGTAATACTGGGAGAAATTCTTACCGAACTTTTAATTTCAAATCAGAAATCAGGACCCGCATTGATTCCATACTACACATTAAACACAACACTGCAATCGTTCGCTGCATTCGTTCCGTGCGAACCCGTTTTCGATCGCTGAACAAATTTAGCGAAATAAATCATCATATTTTGCACGGAAAAGTTTGATATTAAATGCCAGGTACAACATGCAATACAATTTCCGAAAACTCAGCCACAATTGCTGCAACAGATTAGCGGCCAAGATAAATATCATTTTGTTAGTGAACACATCCACAAATACAAATTCATTTGGATCCTTAAATGTAATGTCTTTTGAGTCCGGCCTTATACAAAAAAATTAGCAAAAGAGCATTCATCTTTACACTTAAAACGTTCATTTATAAACATTTATTTCTCTAATAATCTTGCATTTTGGTCAGAAAATTTGTCCTGCATCTAGGTAATTTAAATTTTTGGTAGTCTTATATGATGATGGAAAAGGACTAATTTTTTTCTAATTGTCCCTATCGTAGTGATCAAACAAATTCTTTTTATAAGCCTAATAAGTAATATCCTCTGCAAGAACTGATGATTGTAAATACAATTATATGCAGGTACAAATAGTTTGAAAATTATTTATTTAATTTTTCTTTTTTGGAAACTGAATATTTAATTTTGATTTTTATTTTACTTTTGAATACATTAAGTCTTATGCATTTTTCTGTTTTTTTCGTTTATACATTTTTGTTGAGTGTAATTGAACTCTAATTTTTCTTTTATTTTTAATCTTTAAACATATTTTGAAAACGTGATGACAAGAAATTATTCTGTGTAGTAATAAAATCGAATCCAACTAAGTTGGGGTTAAATTAAAAAAAAACAAAATCAGTCTTTTGGCTCATAATGAACCTGACTTACGAATTAAGTATATCTTATTAAATGAGCTTAAATTCTACACGAAATAGAGTTTAAATAAATAACTTAAACCTAATCACTTTCGATGTGATTCTAAATATCAAGTTCGGCTTCCAAAAAGAAACGATAAATTCGTTTAAGTACATCAATATTATTTGGTTAAAGCAACTCTGCCGTATTATGTGCAATACTATCGGTACTGTGGATCACATTAAATAACAGTGTTCTATGAGCCTAGTTTATATTAGATCAGTGAAATAGTTGGTGTTGGGTCGTTTCAGTATCTCTACGGTAAATATTTCTGTCGATGATATTGATTTCATTTAAATGGTCCTTGCATTGAGTGTGATTGAATTTCAAACCATTTATCATGGTAATATTTAATACAATTTTCACAGCTCTATCGAGAGATCCAACGGCCGCATTTGTATGAACGCGTCAGCATGCATACTGTATATTTTGTATGAGTATTGAATAAATTATGTAAATATACCCAGCAGGCAATTGAGCAAGGCCTTCCCCGGAGAAGGCCTGCTAGCACTGCTCCGATTGTAAGAGGCCTTCTCAAAACTAAATTTTCATGTAAATAACAAAAAAAAATTTTTTTTTTTTTACTATGATTTTTGTTTTTATTTACAATCTGTCAATATTTACAATAAGTAAATTTTATAAGTAGTGAAATTTTAATTAGCAGAATAGTTACACTTCATTGAGTGTATACTCATGAAATGCTATTATGCCTTACCACGGCAGGCGTGCTATTATGCCTTCCCTCAGCAGTACTGCTATAAGGCCTTCCCATAGCAGCAGTGCTATAAGGCCTTCCCACAGCAGCAGTGCTATAAGGCCTCATAATAGAAGGCAAAAAAGAAGGACTTCATGTATTTTTTTATTTCATGTATTGCATTCTTTTATGATTCGACATTACTTTTTTGTCATTGGATTGTACTTATACGACATCAAAAGTAGATACATGGTTAGAAGTACGGAACGGTGTGCATGTTGCTAGGTGGGTATTCTGTTTCATGTTATGTTAAAGTGGTAGAGTGTTGTGTATTCAATGTGAAATTATAAATTAAGAAAACGTCACAAAAAATAAACATTAAAAATATCAACGCAAGGGAGGTTGAAGCATACGTATTAAGATTTAATTTTTTCAAAGTACTTCTGTGACCACTTCTACGGTAAGCGCTCTTAGAAGGTCTTGACGCAAGCGATGTAGGAAGACCTGCTTGAAGAGTATTTCTAACAGGCCTGCTAAAGAAGGCCTGTTTTATCGGGACGTTTCATATAAAAAAGAAAGTAAGTTTGAAAGGAGGTGGTAAGGCCTTAATCTTACCAAGGAAGGCCTGCGAGCTCCTGCCCCTGCCTACTGGGTAGTTATATATTATTTATATGTATGGAAATAAATATTTTAATTTAAATAAATGAGAAATGAAAATCCAATGTCTGGTTTATTGATTTACTAGTGAGCCCTTACGCGCTCGTTTAGCTGGTGTGAAAGATGTGAATGGTTCTGAATTTAGATCTGAATTATTATCATCGGAATCTTCTTTTGTATCAGCCCATTTCAATTTATGCAGGTAGCATTGTTCGCATGCTCGAATATAATGTTTGGTGCATGTTGGCTTCAAACATAAGTCGCATACGGCTGTTGTTTTCGTATCTTTTTTTTTCGATCGGCTGCTCTTGCACGGCTCGCATCTGCGATTCGGATTGCTTACCTGTAAGAGATGAAGAAGCACATACAAACATAAATGAGAAAAATATCTCCAATTGAAATTAGAAATTGATTTGTTACCTGCATGGTTGGAAATGATTGTGGCGGAGCAACGTTTTGCTTTTTATAACTTATTAAATCCATCGCAATCTTTACTGATGGTTTTACTTGAAGTTTCGAGCGTTCATCCAAATGTGGCTGAACCAATTCCAGTGCCAGTTCTTTTAGAAATAATTTACGTTTTTCCAATTTGTTACTATTCCAGACCGGATGGGATAATTCAAATAAACGGAATGCAGCAAGTGCGGCCACATCAACTATATTGTGAAATAGCACCATCGGCCAGCGGCTACTTCTTCTTTGACATGTAAAGCGGCGCAACATTTTGTCGAATGTGTCGATGCCACCTTTGTGCTTGTTATAGTCATTTATGATTATTGGTTTCCGCGTGGCTTCATTTATTTCTTCAGTCGCATGTGCAGTTGACATCAAGAGTACATTTTTCTTTGAATCAGTTGTGTAGCTTACCAACGACACCTCATCAGAAAAACAAAAAACTGAAGCATATGCCCCTCTTTTCTTCGCTTCATCAATCGATGTGAACAGTTTCGGCAATTCCCGCTTATTAGCTCTGACTGTGCCGACCAAAGTAGTGTTTCGGGCATACAAATCCTTTGCTAAGCCGTAGCTAGTGAAGAAGCTGTCCATTGTGATGTTCGTGCCAATATCCAAATAGCGATCAGCAAGTCGGAATACCAAAGCATGTGGCACTCCATCTGATCTTTCTGAGTTTGGCTGGGTACCCAAATAGACCTCACCGGACACAGGATAATTAGTTTTCGAGTCTACGAGCCAAAATATTTTTATGCCGTACTTTCCTGGATTTGATGGTATGCATTGCCGAAAGCTACATCTGTTTCTGCATGTCACCAACTGTTCATAGATCGTAAGCTCTTTTGATGGAATGAAAGGCAAAATTAAATTCTCGTGGAATAAATTCCATATATGACGGAATGGAGCCAACTTATCATGTCGTAGACGATCTGTACGTGTTCTTGAGTTATCGAAACACATAAATCGACAAATTTGCTCAAATCGCTTAAACGACATTACTGCTCTATAAAATGGCATATGAGACTCATGAAATAAATCTTTAGCTTCCACTAAATTAGATTTTTCAGCGCCAGCGTAAAGCAATATGCCAATGAAAGCATAAATTTCATCGGCATTAGTGTCTTGGACAGGTAGCATGTTTTTCGAAATTTGTTGTCGCTGATTCGCTTCATACGCCCTTTTAAATTTTCGGTTTGTTTCCAAAACAATGTTTTCAATAATCGCATATGAAAAAAGACGCTTGAACGCAGCTTGTTTTGAATTAAAAGTTTCATTGCAACATGGAATGGACTGCAATCTATTCCTTTGTAAAATCTGAGTTCGCGACTTCTGCGTGTCACTAGGCATCGACCACCAAACAGTTTTATTTATTTTACCTTGCCCCATGTATTTCTGCCTGCATTTTGCTTCAATTGTAGTTTCAGCCTCTTGCTCTAACACTTCTGCCTGTTCATCAACATCAGCATTTTCCATATCTGCAACGAGCTCTGCCAAATGGATGTCTTCAAGCGGCTCGCTATTTGCAAATGAACCAATCAAATCTGAATCGTCGCTATCCGGGTAATAATTTACACTGTCGTCATCAGAAGAATTATATACAGCATTGACAATGTCAGCAGGTAATGAACCTATCGGATGATCACGTCCACCAATTGCTTTGTTCATTTCAATCACATCATCGTCAATATTTCTTTCGAAATAGTCAGTTAATTCTTGTTCTTCTTCAGCGGTCAATGAACGCTGAGCATTGTGTGCATTTACTTCGTTTTCGAAACTAAAGGTATAATACATTAAAAGATGCTGATACATGATTAAGGTGTGAAGCAATTATAAGTCTTCTATTATTCGAAGAAGTTAAGAGTCCACCACTCCAAACGGTTCTAAGGTTAATCAGCGACTGTCTAAGTCTTTATATTATGATAATAATGGAAGTCAAGCCTTTGTCGTTTGACAACTTATCTACCAGTTCTAACACAGGCGAATGAATTAAAAATGCAATTTTAGAAACTACTGAAATATATGCGGCTACTCACACTCAAAGTGGGACACCGTACTCAAAGTCTCTATTTTTGAGTTGAACTCTAAAAAATGGAAGTTTTAGTTCTTGTTAAAAATTATTTTCTTTTGTATATTATTTTATGAATAATATAAAAATCAAAAACATAGTAGCAAACATTAATTTTTATTCAGTTATAATAAGAAAAATTATAGTTTTTTTATTTGAACTTAATTTTGTTATGCTCACACTCAAAGTGGGACAACCATTGATTTTAGTAGATTTTAAGTTAAATAAGCAATTTAAATTTTTTTTTTGATTTTCTAATTATTGTAATCAAGGATTAAAAATGTAATCAACCAGTGTTTTGCAAAATGAAGGTCCAATATTTTGCCATTCTTCGATAGCTGCATCTTTCAAAACCGCAATGCATCTAACTTGTGTTTTGGCTACCATTTTTTTCAATTCCGCCCATAAATACTCAATAACGTTAAGGCGCGGTGACTGTGGAGGTGCGCCAAGCACCTTAGTACACTTGTAAAGCAACCCTTGCAATCGGAGCTTTTGTTTTGGGTCGTAGTTCTGGTTCAATGCAAATTTGTCTTTAATACCTAATTTTGCAGTGGTGATGACAACATTTGCTTCTAAGGTGGTGAATAAGACCCTTGCCGTCGATTATATCGTTTACAAAATGTATTTGGCCAACACAAACCGCCGACATGCAGCCCCAGATCATATCTGAACCTTCATGAGTCCAAATTTTAAAATATTGGTCTTCGACCTATTCATAATCATTTCTTTAATGAAAAAATTTAGATTTTTGAAAATGAAATTAATTTATTAAATACTTTTACATATTTGAGCACACAATATGATTTATTGCTATATTAATTACATTTTTTCTTTACATTGTAAGTATAATTTCGAATCCTAAAGTTATACGAAAAATCTTATAAAAAATAATTTTTAAGAATAGAAAAAACTTCGTTTGGTCTCATCCGGAATTTTTTAGTGTAATTAATGTTTATACAGTTAAAAATAAATAGAGTTAGAGGCTTTGCATGTTGTAAGGTTTAAAATTAAAGTTATTATTTTTTTAATATTCTTACAACTTCCTCTAAAGATTTAGAAATTTTATTTGCAGCATCTGCTTGAATTTGCGAAGCTTCTGCAATTTTCTTACAAGCTTCGGCTTGAGTTTTTACTGCTTCTGAAATTGTTTTTACGGCATCAGCTTGCATTTGCAGCATTTCAGCTTGCACTTCTTCATTTGCATTTTTTTTTCGCATTTCTTTTAAAATCAATTTTTGATTTTTTATTTCCAGTCTTATTAATTTGATCTGTTCTAGTGGAAAAGTCGATTTTCTTTTTAAAGGCCTTTTCTCATTTGTCTTTTTTGATGTTTGAGTTGTTGTTCGTTGTGCTGATACTGATATTTTTGGCGTTATGGGTTCGCTCGATATTGATTTTTGTCGCAGGGATACAGCAAGTCGGTCTTCTGTGCATTTTGCTAGCTTTGCTGCTTGATGTAGAGAAAAGAGTCTGTTAATTTTTTGTTCAATTTCCGTTAGCTCAATGAGTTGTAAGGGTCTTCCATCTCTTTGCTGATTTTCTGTTAATTTTTTTTTCGTTCGGCTCTTGAGGTCAGCCCAAATCTGTAATTAAGAGATTTATAATTTTAAATAATATATTATGGCAGAGATTTTATTACTCGTAGTAGTAATTTTAATACACTAGAGTTTGCCCAGTTGTCGGAATTCAACCCACTTGTTAGTATTCAATCTGAAAAAACTGAGTCATCGAATCATGGTATCATGTCCCCCCTTCTCTTCACCGCCTTTTCAACAAAACAAAATTAAGTAATTATGTTGTGTTATGGCTGTGAAAAAGCGTTGTAACCGTTTATCAACTGTGTATTTATATATAGATTAGGGTGTGCCATTTTTGAGCAACTTTATTTTTTCAACTAAAAAACAGGCTTAAAACTTTCAGAAAGGTGAAAAATGAAGCCTCTAAAAATTTGAGCTCTTAATATTAACATTTAGAGGTGCCTCTTTCTAACTTTCCATTTTCCATACAAATTACATGAAAAAAAAATTACTTTTTTTTCTTATTGTTGTAGCTTGACATGAGAGCATTGTAGAAATGAACTGAAACATTATTTTAGTAGGAAATTGAACGCTCTACAAAAAAGCTTTTATATATTTTTCTTACAGAGTGAGCCGTTCTGAAGATATTCAAACTCAAAGTTGCAAATGTATGAAATTATGACTTTTATTTTGTTAAACTAATACTTTTAATCAAAAAAGTGGTTTTTGTGTTCTAATATTTTTAGAAAGCTAAAAGAAAAAAAATTTACGTCTTGGATATTATTTTATTATTTGATTAACTGTTAAACAAAAGCAATTATGCATTAGGTTCAGTAAAATTACTATTTTATAGCCTAAAAAATTTTTAACAATTAGAATACTTAAATTTTGAAACTTAAGAGAAATTATAATGTCTTATCAGAGTTAAATGATGTAACTATATTTGTTGAAGAGTTTTTTTATTACAATTTGGATATTTTCGTCGGTGCTCTTTTGCTACTTGTAATAAATATTGAAATTGTTCCTCATCTTTAGTTAGGCATCTGTTATATTCTTCTACTAATGCGACGCCACGTTCTCTCACGTCCAAATTCTCTTGATAACTTTCATTATTTGGCCACATTAGTATATCTTCATCCAGAAAGTCGTACGGCAAATCAAATTTATCAAAAAGTTTCAATGATTGTTTTGAAACAAAGTCACTCATATTTTTGTTTAAAAATATTTCTGGTGAGTTCTTGTCTGCTATGCGTCGTTTTTCAATAATTATAGTCATTTCCTGGCTCTTCATCGATTCAACCATTTGTCTCTTAATTTCAACAGGAACATGTTTATCAAATAGTGCAAAAACACAAATGATCGGATAGTTTTTTGATAGCAGCTAATGAGACAGATAAATATTGTTCTTGGTATAGAACTAATTTTTGCATTAGTTCTAAATCTTGTTTTGGAGCGAGAATTGCAGAAGTTGAGGTAAACCAAGCTTTGATATAGAATAAAACAACAAAAATACAAATTTCTCTGAGATTCTTCGTTTCACCAGCTGTTAATTAAAATTCACTCCTAAACAAGAATATTTTCAAACTATAAATAGCTTTTGCCACCCACCTCGCATGGTGCATAGCACCAGGTCGTTTGAAATGAGTTATCTGATTCTGTGTGTCATTGAGAAAAATCAAAGATAGTTCCAGGAGTTCCTTATAATCATCCCGTGGATGAGAAATCTAATAACATAGAGTAAATTTTTTATTAAAATTTATGTAACGCATACAAAAGTAAAATTACGAAGATTTTGACCTGTAAATTGTTGTTGATAAATAAAAGGAAGTCGTGCTTTTCTTTCGTCAGAACCTTGGCTACAATATCATCAGCCATGCCGTTTTGAAATTTAGACTGATCAATGGTATCCCACTTTTTCAAAAATCTCGATAAAATTGCTACATTTGGACCAGAAGTAATAGGCCAATAATTTTCAAAAACTGCCCGTAAAACAACTTCTAGAACATGATGACGACATGGAAAATAAACTAGTTCTCGCTGTAAGATTCTCTCGATTTGAACACACGTTCCGTTGAATTTACCTAGTTAATAAAT
The DNA here is from genome assembly GCA_963680825.1 of Meiosimyza decipiens. Taxonomy (NCBI): domain Eukaryota; kingdom Metazoa; phylum Arthropoda; class Insecta; order Diptera; family Lauxaniidae; genus Meiosimyza; species Meiosimyza decipiens. The sequence continues at coordinate 12,184,401 of OY804261.1, read as the reverse complement.
ATGAACAATAATAAGTGAAAGGAAATTATAGGAAAATTAACTGGTGATAAGAAATATATGAGACTAAATCACGTAAAATGAAATATTAGGTTTGTGAGGGACTAACAGAAAAACTGAAACAAATTAGTTTACCTGTGTTAACATCTGTTGTATCAAAGCACATAGCTTTGATGCGAGAAACGTGCCATTGGTTTAAGGTAGTAATGATAGCTGAGGTTTGACTTTCAGAATCACCTTTAGCCATTTTCGGGACGCCAAGTAGTTGGTCAACACCTGAGACAGACAATAGAATTGGGAGCTTTTCTACAGACTGAGGATCAATGAGATCTTGCAAAATTTTGCCGTCCGTCCGTCGTGTAGAACAAAACGATCATCAATATTAAATTCATTTTTCAATCACGTAGCAATATATTTTCTGAATTTAATACGGCACCGATGAATTCTCCTATGGCTTAAATTAAAATTAGTAAAGTTTAGTCCAATACTTGTCAATAGACTTGCAATAACAAAAATGGCATTTCTACTACTAATGTTTGCTCTGTCTAGAGCAGCACAGAGATCTGGAGTGATTATGTTAATTTTAGAAGGCGGTCGAAAGTGAATTTCATCTTCAAAATTTGAAATTGTACGTGAAGAGAGACTAGACATAATTGATGAGAAAACTGTTGACCCCGAGAGTAGAATGTTATTAGCATTAACGTCTGTCAATAGATTTGTACCTAAAAAGTTAAAATAAAATTAATCATTTAATTTCCTTAGTTTTAATTGCATGTGTGAAAACGATTATTATCAAAATAATCATCCGGGAAAGAGATAAATTGATAATTACCACTGTGATCCACTTCCATCATGTCATCATTGGTAGCTGGAGATATTACCAGAATATTATTCTGAATAAATCCGTAACGAGTTCCAGATTTTTGGGACAGAAAAATAATTTCTTGTCATCCTCGAGTAATTCTTCCACATTCTTTTTAGAAATATCAAATAATCTATTTAGATTTTGTAAAAAACAATTTTTCTTTCTTCTTTTGCGCAACAGACTTTTTTCGTTTACAATTTTTTTGTAACAGTTTCCAACAATTAAAGATTTTTGTCAGTTTTGTCGTTGCGTATTGTAATCCACAAGTCGGTATTTCAGCAGCACACCATATTTTATTTACTTTAATAACTGTACTTTTAGAACTTTCTTTAATTGTTTTATTAAGAAAAGTATGTTCCTAAAAAAAAAACAGACATTAACCTCTTTTACAATTGGTAGCTTTCTGCCAACAAAATTTTCATTGCTGTCACTAATCAAATACATTGAACTCTTCATGATTAGTTGGCTACTTATTACAATTATATTTAATATTCCAAAATTATTAATTAACACTGTTATTGAATCACAAATATCACTTCAACAATTCAATCAAGTTAAACAGAACTTTCATCTGAAGAAAGTAATCATACAATCCTTAACCTAAAATTCCACGTGAAAATTAATTCTAACGGTAATAGACCGACTGAGCCGATAAAATCGTTTATCAGAGTTATCGACTTTGAAATAAAAAGTAATTGCTGTGTTTTATTCGCCAAGTTGCTAGCTATGTACGAAAAAACGGTCAAGTCGTTAAGTTTCCTACTCGTTGGTATTTTAAGTTTGAATATCTTCCGAACGGCTCACTCTGTAAGAAAAATATATAAGAGCTTTTTTGTAGAGCGTTCAATTTCCTACTAAAATAATGTTTCAGTTCATTTCTACAATGCTCTCATGTCAAGCTACAACAATAAGAAAAAAAAGTAATTTTTTTTTTCATGTAATTTATATGGAAAATGGAAAGTTAGAAAGAGGCACCTCTAAATGTTAATATTAAGAGCTCAAATTTTTAGAGGCTTCCTTTTTCACCTTTCTGAAAGTTTTAAGCCTGTTTTTTAGTTGAAAAAATAAAGTTGCTCAAAAATGGCACACCCTAATATAGATACTACATTTTTCACACAATAACTGAAATATACCTTCCTATGACCATTTTCGTATTTAAATATGCTGCAAATCTTCCGTAATAATAAATAAAATAATTAACAGCACAGAGTTAGCAATAGGTATATATCATTCATTGGGCACTAAAAATATCGTGTTGTATATACTAACCTTTTTCCATTCCAAAGCTGTTCGGTGAGGTGGACCGTGAGCATTTATTTTTGTTGCAGTATGGAACCATAACTTTTCCAATTTCGCGCGATGTGAAGCCAATGTCGGTGCACCGCTAGCTAACTCTGGCCGTTTTTCCAGTTCTGCAATGAGGACTTCAAATTGTTTAGTTGTTGTTTTTTTAGCGGTACTGAAAACATAGAATGCATTTAAAATGTAAGTTATTTCTAAAAAAATACACACATTTACCTTGTTTTTCTGTTGATTCCATTTTTTTAAAGAAAATAAAACATAAAAATTCACAATTTCAAACTGTTTTCAAAAACGATTAAAACATTTTTTTTTAGTTTTAAAAATGGCGATTTATTTTAATTGCTTGAACGTTTTTATTCGCTTGTTGTTAATTTAATTTTTTATAGCTGCAGATAATTAATTCATTTGGGCAATAATTTCTTGTGAAAATCGAAAATATCAATATCCAACAATGGGACTTCTACCACTTTAGAAAAAAACTACTACTACCGGAAAAAAACACACCACCCAAAAAAGAAACAATTTTTAGAAGTTTGATATTTGGCTTGTTTTGAATATCTTTTTCTTTAAATAAAATTAATAGTTTAAGTTTTATAATTCCATAAATTTTTTAAAAAATTATATAAAAAATGTCTATTTTTAATAAAATAGCCAATTTCCACTAAAAACATCAGAAACATATTCTAAAATCCAGTTTTAAAGTAAATAAAATTTACCTTAAAATTTTAAAAAAAAATATCCTTTAATTTTATTTAAGAAATAAAATATTTTAATATTTGGCTTCAAAATAAGCCAAATCTCAAGCTTTTAAACATTGCCCTTTTTTTGGTGGTGCGTTTTTTTGGGAATGTATTTCCAATAATTTTATTTTTATGACTTGAAACAACTTTCTGCACCTGAATCATATATATTTCTTAAAGCCCATTCCAAGATTTCAGATTTTTTTAGATCGAAAATTAAATTAATTTAAAAAAAAGGTTAATGGGTGCAACTCGCATCGTTTTTCTTTACTATAATAGGTAAAGTTTGTTTGTTTGTTATTTTGTTTGTATGTAGGAGGATATCTCTGGAACTACTGAACCGATTCTAAAAATTTTTCTAATAGAAAACTGCACTATATAGTATAGTTCACGCACACATTGACATGTATTGGTAAAATAGATATGTGTAAGTTTCCCTGACACTACAATATCAGCCTGTGTAACATAGGTCAAAAATATTTGAAATATGTTCTATAAAAATAAGATCTCGGTAATAGAAAGTAATTTATGTTAAAAATAAACTTATAACGAAAACCTTGCGATTGAAACTTTTTAAAAATCTGCCTTGGCACTTTTTTAAGAATTTTGAATTTTATCCGAACCTTGGCACAACACAAATTGAAATTGTAAAAATATTTTTGTTTTAAACAGAATGTGGGGTTTCACTCTATATTAATATTTAATTTTAATCGTTTGAACTTTTTATACATAACCATTTAATTATAGCAAACTCATCTCATTCTATCATCTTAAGCCCTTATATAATTAAAAACAAAAAAAGATTTACATCATTAATAATATTATTGATATTTCGCCAGCTTAGCTTCCAGCAGCTGAAGCTTTTTTCGTTTATATACTACTTCTAAACTATGGAGTTCATTAGCTGTATCACATTGATTTTGATTTAGTATCAGTTTTCTTTTTTTTTAATTCACAATTTTTTGAAGCTGTTTTTTCAATTTTTTTTAAAGTTGTTAAAATATCTGCTTGTTGGATCGTTTGTTGCTTAAACGCTTGAAATGTACTTCTTATTCTCTCTGGTTGCATTTTTTCAGGTTGCATATCCTTAAATTGAATATCATTAGGTTGCTTTTCTTTAGGTTGCATTTTTTTAGATTGGATTTCTATAGATAGCGTTCTTCTTCTGATTGCGTATCTTCAGTTGTTTCACTGTTTCGAGTATTATTGCTTTTTTCATATTCCTGTTCCATTGAGCTTGAAGTATTCATGTCTTGCCCTGAAGGTTTAGTGGTTTCGTTGAGTTGAATAAGTTCTGCAACGCTTTTTTCCATGTGATTAAAATATATTCCTTTGAATCCCAATGAATCGCCTTCTGTTTCAGTAAAACTTTTGTTGTTGTTATAAAATTTTTTTTTTAGGTTTGATTTATAATTCATCCACACCTAAATGAAGATGAAATAAAATTTTATGTTTCACTTCACCACTAACCCTATGCCACTCCTGAGGAGTTCGTGTTGGAGGTCCAAAACTATTTAGCTCAATAGCAAGATGGTCCCATAGCTCCTTGATTTGTTGTTTAGTGGCACCACTATGCACTTTCCCTCTCGCCACGCTTGGATGATCTTTCAAACAGGAAATCATTCTTTCCAATTGAACTCTGTTAGTGACTTTTAAATTACTGCAAATAGTGATATTACTTTTTTATTATTGCTTTTACGAGAGGAGCTTTATTTGCCCTAATCGAGGGTACTAGAATGAAATGTTTAAGGTTCAAGTATGCACATTAGGGTGGCTCGTAGGAAAAAAATAGGAGATGTTTCGTAAGTTGATTCGACATAGGATATCAAAATTTTAGTAGTTTTTTCAAATTTGTATCTTTAATCTTTATGTGAAATATGGCCAAGCCAAAAAAGAATATATTAAAAGTAAATGTCGGATGTAATTTCCAAGATATAGTCATGGAAAATTGCTAGTATGGGTTTCCTTAAAATCAATATAAGTTGGGAATTCCTGAATAGATTTTAAATATATTGATGTTACTCGTATATGGAAGGCTATTTTATAGTCTATAAGATTGGCGCATGAAAGATTGAAATCAGTTCCTTATATTTTGAAATAAGGAGGTTTTTTTGAAAATTTACACCACTTTCGTTTTCAAGTCACCCATTATTTTTCCTAGAAATTATATTACTACTCTGTTATTTTATTGACACATTAAGAAGGTTCAATTAAATTCCTCTAAGGAAGCTATTTATTTCAATTAACTATTAAATGTAAGATCTTAAAACTGAAAGAGGTCTAGCATTATCGGCTAATAAGTAAAAATGTAATTTAGAACATTTCAATTAGTGTTTATTTGCTTGCGTTCCTAACTTTTTCACGATATTTATCAATATCCAAAAGTTGTGTAAGATAAAAATTTGAAAATATTCCTAAAATTAGTTTATCCTATTTCGAAAAAACATATTATTCTTTCACCTGATATGCTATTTCTCTTTGATAAGAAAATTAAAAATCGTTTAAAACATCTTTTTAAATTTATGAATTTGTGGAACATATCACTTTTTCTCAATAGCGCTGATTTTCATTTAAAGAAAAAGGGAACTATTGGAAAATTCTTCCTCTTGTGTTCCCTTATCTCCTCACGGAGCATAGGGCCCTCATAAAATTTTTCCTATATGCACGATCAGTAGCGAGTGCCTTCAATTCTGTACATTTCCCCAATTCACGAAATTGCTGCTCTAGCGAACGTTTCCACGATGATTTAGGACGGCCGCGTTTTCTGGTAGTCTGAGGGTTCCACTCCAATGCTTGCTGGCAGACTTCAGTTGGTGATTTTAGCAACGTGCGTCTAATTCATTTCCACTTTCGCCGTTTGATGTGAATGGAAATCGGATCTTGACGGCATCTGGTGAGCATTTTGACATTGAAAATGGTCAGAAGAATTTTTAGAATTCGACCAAGAGAGGGTTGGTGAGCACTTGTTAACTGTGTAGAAGGGTGCTGTTGATTCACTAGGTTTCACAGCCATACCAAAGAACTGGGTTCGGGTCTATGTTTGACTCATAGATTTTAAGCTTCGTTGCCGTTGACAAAAATGAATGGAGCTAAACGAAGGTATTTTTCGCTTTGTTGATCCTAGCATGTATATTCTTATTGGTACCGCCATCGGGTTTTATTACGCTGCCAAAGAAAGTAAAGTTATACCCTTCTTCTATGCTGGATTTGTCTATAATGAAGCTATTGCTGTCAATGGTTGGGCGAATAAACATGGTTTTTGTTTTATTTATGTTGATTTTCAGATCTATTTCAGCCGAAGATGATCTGACGGCAGTGAGTTTTTCTTGCATTTCGGACTGCTAGGTGACGAAGAGGCATAAGTTATCGGTATAATTGTGGTCTTTCAGACCTTGGCGCTCACCTGAGACGGACTCAGAGGATCAGAAAGTTTCCCGTTATGTAATCCTCTACATATGATTAATTATCTTGGGTGCTGCACCTAGTCTGTTCAATGTATTCCAATGTATTCAAAAGCAGTACTGTATCGATAAATGTAGTGATCATTTATCTGATCCACGTTAGTACGAAGGGTATTCGTTTGATTAATACACGATCTGATCGGGCAAAATGGTACCTGTGGTTTCCCGATAGATGGTTATTTTTGCTCACTGACTCGGGTGAAGAGGATTTTTCTCAAGAACTTGAACAGAAATAATAGAATCATCATAATGGATTCTGGCATAGCGAAGTCCCATTTTTTGAGATTTTTACTTAAGTTCTGATGAGCTAGTTTCTTCTTTCCAAATTTAGATAAAAACAAGATACATAAGTTCAGCGGTGGACCGCGGGGAAGTTTTCAGCATTTCAGCCACTTTACGATCTGCGTCCGCTGTTTTGTTGTTTTTGAGGGATTTTACGTTTTTTGTTATCGCAGTTAGTGAAGGCCACGAGGCCAGTCGCCGTGGTCTTCACTTGAGGATCGATAGATGGGAAGCTCTTACAGGTAAAGTTGGACGGTTAATGCTCTCATAGAAAAATTAACATGTTGACAATACTATTGGTTAGCAATACATATTTTTACAAATTTCACCGTTTTAAAAAAATTCGTCATATGTTTAGTAGAAATAAAACTTAAGATTTCAAGCCAATTTTAAACGAATTTTACAGCTAATTTATTTTATTACTAAGACCTATATGAGTTACTATTTACTGTGGTTCCCATCTTAAAAAAGCTCCCTTAATTTCCAATAAGTAGATCGGAGAGAAACTTTTTTTATCTGTTTGTTTTGTCCCACTTAAAACACAATTTCCTCTGGAAAAAAAGTCGGACAATTAAGTAAACTTGTGCCAAATTATTTTGTTGAATGGCCTAGCAGTCTTAATCGAATGATCTTTCAAGAAGTTATACCTTCGTAAAGTGTACATAATACATACATATTCTTCTCTTCATATGCAAAAAATTTAATTTTCAGAAACCTGACAGTAATTTTGAAGAAATCCTGGTTCAAAATTTGAGTTTTTTATGCTTCCGGCCTGGAAGTTTTCTACTTAGTTCGAGTGCATTTAATAATGCGTTTGTTGCTAGAAATTTTTACTATAAATCTTGGATAAATTCCTACATTTATTTTTTAAATTTGAAGCGAGCAGGAAGTTGTGGTGCTTGCTGACGTCTAATTACAAGTGAATTTCAGGTGTGCAAGAATCATTACATATTTTGGTACATACCTTAAAACATTTTTTCGATGGCTCATAAACTGTTTGTCTCTTTGTGATAGATTTGCCGGATAATAGCTGATAGAATTTCGTGGCTTCTGTAAAGTTCTTTTTCTACCTCTTTTTCTGGAATTCATTTCCTTCAACTCCTTCAACTGTTCTTCAGCCAGTGTTTTATCGTCAGCCTCCACTATAACATCTTTAGTGTCATCATCAGACTGCTCAACTGGCTGTTCGTCAGCAAGTGTATCATCGTCGGCTTCCATTTTAATATCGAAAATCTGAGAATCGCCTACTTCTTTTTCCTCCTTTATTTGAAAATAGTTGGTATCTTCGACCCACACTTCTAGCGTGGGTTTAGTTTCGGTGCTTTCATTCATTATACCATTTGCAGTTTCACAAATTATATATATTAAATTTATTTGTTTTACGAAAATGGGAAGCGAACCGTGAAATACAGAAACAGCAGTCCAGCGAAGAAATTAGACCCTGTTGTCTTCCATCAAATCAAAAACAAACAGTAATAAGGAACCACAATGGCGTCGTGACGAAATTAAAATTTTTTGTTTTATTCCAAATTTGGATAATTTTCAAATTGCAAAACTCATGAAAAAAACTTCCAACTGGACTGAAAATTTTGCAGGATTTTTTTGCAATTTTGTCCCAAAAATTCTAATTAAAACTACGTAACGTAAATGAAAATCAGTCAACGACAAAATGTGGAATTCTGAATTTGTCCGTCCGAGTTTGTTTACATTTTTACACTTTTTTCATTTTACATTTTAAAACCAAAATTTTTCCACAATATTGATTAGAATGACGACGCTGTTTATTCCCGCTAATTTTTTTAATAATTTTCACTTCAAATAAATTGAAACACAAAAAAAAATTACTTTTGTGAATTGTCAAATTGATACAAAGTAAAAAAAACCAAAGATGAGTATTCTGAATGCGAGTATCTTTGCCTATAGTGCAAAGTAGAAGCTATGGTGTCAAACTCAAGTCAAGTCAATGCAACCGTGAAAAATATACCAACGCCATCAAGAATAAGCAAAACAAAAGGTTACGAAAAATTCTGACAAAGCGCGCTTTAAACAATGAGTATGTAATACGGAAATGTCGGTGCCTTATCTTAGATGATTTTGACAATTAAGTGGGACATCACACGGTGGTCATTCGACTGCGCTCAATCAAAATTTGAGAACGGGAAAATTGGAAATGATACACTAAACGTCCCCCGCCGACGGTGAAAATGGAATTAAGTCTAAGTCGACGGGTACCCGTCGGCAGGTTACCAGTCGTACGCTGCAGTTCTGTTCAATTTGATACGATCAAGTGTGTTATAATTTTTGACAGCGAATAATCGTTGCCGCTTTCCCGACCCCGTCCCAATTCTGTTCAACGCATCAGTCGACAGAATCGTGGTAGGCCTGGTTGTGAGAGGGCAACAAAAAAAGTTTTGGGCAATAAATCGGAGAGTAAGCCACAAGTAGAAAAATATGTGAAGATCAATGTTGTAGAGCAGAAAACACCACATCAATTTCATGTCCGAAATGTCAATAAAACAGTATTTATATTTTACAGTTCAAGGCTTCTTAATATTGGTTTTGAAAATAAAGTGAAAACTTTGAAGTGGGCCTTAATCCTTAATCGATTTCAAAAATTTTTTTGAACTTTATGGTACCTAAAAATAGTAAATTCATGATCGGAGAAAACATTTAAAACAAATTTTCATCAAAATCTTCATTTTAATTTCTCGTAAAGGTAATTTACAAACAGAAAATTACATTGCAGAGAGCTGGGTAGTTATCGGCACTATAGTTTTCTGATAATTAAACTATATTGTAGTCAGCTGATGTGAATATTTAATACACAGCAAGCTGCTACTAGCAATATCTTGTAACTTTATTATCCTCCAGAACCTTATAAGTAGTTTTTTTATTTATACAATAAATTTTTTATTTATGAAACCGTTTTTTTAAATATCTTCGACATTACGATTTTTTTTAATTGGAGTTTTTTTGTATATCGTTCTTTAGAATGCATTTGTTGTCAATTCGAAAATCACGACACAAATTTGGAAAAGGAGGAATTCTTTATGAATTCGTGCACTAGTTTAGTTGCATGATATTTTCCAAACTTATGTCGGGAATTTCAATTTGAAACTAAGTAAACTAACTTTCTTATCAAAACTAACAATAATTTGATCGGAGTTAATAGTCGCACAACTATCAAGTCATAAGACAGCTCAATCTCGTGATGTCAGTCTTATTATCACAAAAACTAATGGCTGTTATGTCAGCTGTCATTTTGCAGTAATACAGCGAATTTGCTGTATTATTTTTGTGTTTTAAATGTATATGCATCAGAGCCGAGAACGCGCGTTACAAATTGAAAGATGAAAATCAAGAAACTTATTGCGTATTTGAAATAAATCTAAATTTAATTTCGAACAGCAATAAACAACACATTAAATGCGTTTAAAAAGCTAAACAAGGTAAAATTGATTTATCATTCAAAATTTATTAGTGTATAGTTAAAAGATTTGGCAACAAAAACAATTTTAATTTTACATAAAACGAAATTAAAAAAAAAATTATCTGTTATTGTCAAGGTTATTACACCGGATTGTATATTCAAAAAAACCAAAAGTCAACGAAAAGATTAAGGCAATTGTACCAAAAAGAACACTAAATTCATCACTTCCATTTTCCATCGATATCACAAAATGAGTTCCTACTCTCATGCGGATCCTATAGCACTCAGTTTCAATGAGACCTGCTTAAGAATGTCGGATGTACAATTGTTGCAGGGACCCCATTGGCTGAACGATCAGATACTGTCATTTTATTTTGAGTACTTAGAACGCGTAAAATATAAAAATAATCCAGATTTGCTATTTGTACCGCCCGAGGTAACGCAATGCATGAAACTAATGGATGATGGTGAATTGGAAACGTTACTTAATCAATTGAAAGCACCACGTAAACCATTCATATTCTTCGCCCTTAATGATAATGAAACGACTAACGCTGGCGGTACACATTGGAGTTTGTTGGTCTTCTCACGGCCAGAGAAAACCTTTTTCCATTTTGATTCATGGGGTAACAACAATTCGACGGCATCACACCAGTTTGTCCAACGTATAAAGGATGCACTCAATTGTCGTCAGTGTCATATGAAACCGATACGTTGTCTACAACAAGCAAATGGCTATGATTGTGGTATACATGTCATTTGTATGACTGATAATATTGCTGATTATGTAAATCGTTTTGAATGCGTGGAGGATGTTGGTCCATTGCATCAGGATACGATAAGCGCTAAGCGTTCAGACTTGCTAAAATTAATACAGTCATTGGGTGGCAAAATTTAACGTTCGAATTTTCACTAATTTTTTTTTTAATTTTAAAAATGAGCTCGCATAGTATTAAAAATACACTTATTTACACTGCCTAAAAATTTAAGTTTTTAATTTAAATTCTCGTACACGTTTGAAGTAGGCTCTTAGATCAACAGACTGCTCTTCTCACAGCTGGCATTCTTACCAAATACGCATCGAAGCGACATCTTTATTGATATCTGGCTTAGTTCACGAAATGCGCTTAAGGTAATTTAACTGTATAAGCACAAGTAAATGGCTTTCGATGAAGCTTCTCATATATATCATATAAATTTGTATATATATACTACGCGATGTATAACTTTTATACCTAAATTTTGGAGTAAGATCGACTGATATGACACGCTTATTTGGCAAATGACTTCAGTCCTGAGAGGTTTGGTGTCTGAATCAAAGTTTTTTTTTTAAGTGATTACTGAAATGTCTATCCCATTTATGAAACGGTTCTGTCCCCGCTCTGAATTTCCATAGACAGCACGGGAAAGCATCTCTCAATTGTATTTTGTATCCGTTGTCGCCTACGATAAAATAGTTTTCAAATTCGCAGTTTTCCAAGTGAAAATTTAAACGGCTGTTGCGAAATATATTGCTGTCGTGAGTTATTCCAGGCTACCTGGGAACCAAATCTTCAATCACCAGATAGATATATTGTTATGAAAATAAGAAATTGCAAAAACAGAAAGGACACATACATACACTACGCTTTAATACCCAAAACAATGCAAACTCGAATAAAAAAACTATTTTGTATTTATTGTATTAAAATTTTTATTAACATTACAAATTTAATACGTTTTGAACTGGTTTTATATCACATAACATATACTTCAACACTGGCGCATGTAATGTTTCAATAAAATTTGAAATGCGGACCTGCTTACATGCATACAGTAACATAAATAATCCATTTTGAATTTCATCGATTTTTAAAATGTACCAGTGTCGCAGTAAACGTGCGATATTATGTATACTTAAAATTTTCCAATAATTTTTGCATAAAATATTTAATTAATTTTTTTTGAATCAGTCATTTTGAAAACTTCATTAAGCAAATGTTAAATTACATACTTATGTGCATATTAAACTATGTGTCGAGATTCGATTCGGGAAAACAGATATGTGCATGAAAATTAATGAAATTATTTAATAATATAATAATATTTCGCTATGTATGTGCTAAAAACACCACATAAAACGTTACCACTTCATAATACTTTTATTAAAATAAATTATTTAGATTATTCATTAAATAGTTTCCAAAATAAATACAAAATGGAAAAACAGTAAAATATTGCGAAACGACAAAATTTACTGTCAAACTTTTCAAAAACACATGGCTGTTTTTCTAAACGACGAAATCTGTTTTCAAAATAACTAATTAAAATTCACTTATTTTCCAAAAAATTTGGTATTGATTTTTAACAATTAAATAAAATGTAGGTACACCAACAAATGCTTATTATTATTCGTTAAGCAAAGCAACAATAAAAAAATATTAATTTAATTTGTGTAACAATTATGATTACCTATTTCCATAAATAATTTTATACTTTTTATGTACTATAAGTAAAAAAATTATTTACAATAGTTTTCATAAATCTTCTTTTCGTACAAATAGTAATTTTACTAAAAATAGACATTTGTTTTATAATCATTTTTGAAGTACTTCCGGTCGTGCCCAGCCGCCAAATGCCCGCTCCAACTCTTCTGCTACAGCTATACACAACCGATCTTGATTAAAGTTTGCAATAATTTGTACACCTAGTGGCACACCCTCAGAACCTAACTGGCCCAAGGGAACAGCTGTCGCTGGAAATCCTAAAACATTAACAATGCCTGTGTATGCAAAATTAATTGGGCGAAAAATTGGTTCATTGTGATACGGAGCTACAGTAGGATGGGTTGGGTATATAAGAACGCCATTTTCTCCAAGTAATTCTTGTAGCTCTGTTCGTAAATCATTTCTTTTGCGTACCAAATGATGATATTTACGCGAACCATGTTGGCACTGTGACTTATCCAGCATGGCAGTGATAAGGCCAATAAAGGTGTGTTTGGAAGCGCCTATAAACCATTTTAATAATTCTGTATATGGATTGATAACACCCTCACAATTTGCAAGCTGATGTTCAAACCCATATCCGGAATCATCTTTCATATTAGCAAACCAAATAGTTGCGGATTGACGAAATTTTTCCAACTGAACGCGTTTTGCTGTAACCTTTAATTGATTTTGTAAATGTTTGACAATGCGTTGTATACCATTCTGTATATCTGCATCAACTGGTGATATCAAGCGTCCGCCACCGTCATTTTCCTGATAGAAAAATTTCACCTGTTGCAAATCGACAGGTTCATCCAAATTCAATAGCTTTGCCTTTTCACCTGTAATGATTTTTAGCATGGGTTTTAAATCTTCAGCGTGCCGTACTATTGGACCAATGCCTAAAAATGAATTTTGCTCCTCAGTAAAAGGTGCTGGGAATTGTCCTTTATTTGAGACAAGAAATTTCGTTGGCTTATGACCGAATACACCATTGAAGAAGGCTGGCATACGTATTGAACCGCCAATATCTGAGCCAAGACCAAAAGGTGAAGCTGCTGCTGCTTGTATGCAACCCTCACCTCCGCTAGAGCCCCCAACAATACGGTTTGTATCGTAGGGATTCCGAGTTCGACCATGTACTGTGTTATTGCTCTCCCACCACATGCAAACCTCTGAAACATTGGATAGGCAAAATGGGATAGCGCCAGCTTTACGCATTAAAGCAATTGCATCAGCATCCTCTGTTGCACGCACATCCTTACGTATATACAAGCCAGAAGTGTGCAGCATATCTAAAAGAAAGTTCGGTTAAAAATTAATAGAAGTAATACTCAAAGATTATTCTTTCAGAATAATAGAAGTTAAAAACTATTTAAGTAAGTAAAGTATTTTATGCGTCGATTAAATATCTTGTCAAATTTGGTCTATCATTTTAGAAATCTTATTTTATACGTAGATTCTGATCACCATTAACAAACTAACCTTTTACTGCAATGCAGTCCTTAGTAGAAATAGGTATACCCAAAAATGGTTTTGATAAAGCTAATTCCTCTGCGGTATATTGATCTGATGCTAAAAGTTTATCAGCAGCGGCTGCTTCCTTTAGAGCTTCATCAAAACGTTCATCAACACAGCAATTAAGCATTGGATTCACCTCCTTAACACGACGTATAAATGATTCCATAACTTGAACGCTTGTTATCTTTTGAAGAAAAATAAATTTTATTAAATTGCAATACAAAGTATGATATCTGGATTTACTAACCTCTTTCTGACGTATTTTTCTTGCTAATGCTGTAGCAGAGTTCAATAAAATTGGATCTGTTATTGGTGGCATTGATTCGCCTTTAGCTCCGTATATCATTTGAAATACAAAACGTACAAACTTCGCAAAAATATTGAAGATCATGTTTATTATCAATATGCCCAAGGGTGGGCGTTTGGAACGCTTTGAAGGCCTAAATGCTTTTTTCTCAGACATTTTGTGTGACTTTTTATTTTTTTTTACTATAATTTTGTACTTGGAATGAGTTGCAAACTGTATACAGTATATACATATATCAATATTACACCATACACAAAAATATTGTTATCAAAAGGGCTTAGATGCTATAAAGTTGTAAAGTTTTCGGTGGAAATATTTTTTTCACTTTTGATGGGCATACATTTCTGAAAGTATACAAAAAAATAACTGCTGAGTAATTGATAGAACCAATTATGTTTTGGACACAATATCATTTTGGTTAAGTTTCAAATGTTTTCCAGTACATTTGAAAAACATTAATAGTTAAAGAGATTCCAAAAATTTTCCATGACAAAGTTTCGTAGTTAAATGTTTTTTTAAAAAGGTAAAACCAAGATTTTGGTATATTCTTTTGAGAATTTTGAGTTCAGATAGAAACTATATACAAAAAGAAAATTTAGTTTACTCACAAACGCACCTAAAATGTTTCTCATGAATTTATCCGAACAAAATTTTTATCTTCCATAGGCAAATTTCCCAGCGTCGAAATTAAATTTAATATAGAAATCCCGAATTTAGAGACAATCATATATTTCGAATCACTTTTAATTATAGATTTTTGTGGGATGATTGCTGAAAATAGTGGCTGATGCTTTGCTTTGTAAAATTATCTGAAATTCAATATATGAATTCTAAAGCTACTAAACCTTTCTAGTGGTCCGAAAATATAACAGCACATTGATCTTTACATTGATATCTTAATAGTCTAAAATAAAATCGACATAAAGTAGCTTTGCTTATTGTGAAAATTGTAGATTTGCAGGCATGTTTAACTTCTGAGTGAAAGCGAAACGAAATCAAATGAATTTATATGAGATTCACTCGGAAGTGAAATGTAGAACATGCCTGTTAATGTGCATGCCATAGTCGTTCCGAGACTGGCAATAAAATAAATGTTTTTTTTTTTTTCAAAAATAGATTTTAATTCCCAGTATAGTTCTCTTCAAGACTGATATAGTTATTCCAAAGGTGTTCTAACATATGGATATAGTGCGGTTTGTCAAGGCTCAAAAATATGCTTCAGTTTCGCATTAACATCACATGGAGCGATTCATTCAGTTTTATCATCACTTTATATGTGAATCATCGCCATGTTACTATTTTTGCGCCCATCTCGCAGTAAAACTTTTTCATATGCAAATGTTCAAGTAAAATATTCCACACACGTTCTATTGATATCTCTACGATGACAGGTAGATTACTTAATTTCACTTTGCGGTCATCCGATACCAACGACAATTGGCTGCTATTGGACTTAGCAGATGTTCCGTAATGCTTTTCAAGCCATTCTAAGTTTTGAGCGTCAAAAGGCAATGTTTAATTGATACAAAGTATTTTTTTGATCCATTTTTTACGATATGTCATAAAAATTTTTTCAAAGTTTAGTACTTTCTAAAATTCATATGAATATTTGATTGATGACAACATTGGGACTTTTCACTCCATGTAGTATTCCAATGGCCATTTATTTATCATTAAAATCTACGCTTGCATGTTACGATAAAACGAACATAAATCACGAGAATGAAGAAACTCTTACACAATTTTAAATTTTTCAAATTTTACTGCGAAAAAAAACTTTGCAGAACAATAAAACGTGTGTAAGCAAAGGTAAATAAACAGTTTTTATTTGGAATGTTACCAAAATTTGAGATAAGTATCACTGTCTACATGAAATAATAATAACACGTCTAAGTATATTAGGTGTTTGTTTGCAACTAGTTCCAAATTGAAAATTGCAATAACAACATGCTGCTGCACATATATGTATATAAACTTGTTTTTGTAATTACAATTATTGGTATTACACAACGATTTATCTGTAATGCACAATTCATATGCATACACACAGGTGAAAAAACGTATACATAAACAAAGAAAACTGCGGCTTATAATCAAAGATACAGGTAAACACAAAACAAAATCAGACATCGAAAAATTTCACAATTATTCAGTTGCATAAAGTTATTGGCAAATTTGAAAAAGAAAACTTATAATAAAGAAAATATACAGTCTAACATAAGCAGACTTTCATAGAAATATGACAGAATATTATAATAGTAAGGACTGTCCCAGAAAATACTTAAGTTTTTCTTTTTAGTTAGAAAAAAATACCAAGAAATTTTGTTGGTCTTTTTTCGTTTTTTATTAATAATGACCAGTGTTCAGAATATAAATAACTAAAAACTATGTAACAATTTTTTTTTTTTATAAAAATTTCTTACTTTTTCTTAAGGCCCTTCATTAAATTTTGCACAGTTGTTTTATCAACAGCACGATAGGATCTTTTCCAGTTAAGTCTGAAGTCTTGTAAGTAATTTGTAGTCTTACCACTCTTTCGAAGATCTCTTTTCATTGGAACTCAATATCTTTCAATTGGGCGAAGCTCTGGGCAGTTGTGCGGATTTGTTATTTTCGGTACAAAATTGATCTTTTTACTTTGATACCATTACTTACTAGCTTTAG
Organism: Meiosimyza decipiens; assembly: GCA_963680825.1. Classification (NCBI taxonomy): domain Eukaryota; kingdom Metazoa; phylum Arthropoda; class Insecta; order Diptera; family Lauxaniidae; genus Meiosimyza; species Meiosimyza decipiens. The sequence goes on along the minus strand of OY804261.1, from coordinate 12,167,364 downwards.
AGTAATGAGAGTTTGCTAATTACATAATCAGACCTGAACATCACGGTGCCCTAATGTGCACGAATAAATGGTAGAACACGTTTTTCAAGACACTCGTCTATATAAACTTTGGAATTGATTGTGCCTTGCGTAACAAAGAAGCTGCTATATATTGCTTCGGAATTGTCGATTTTTTTTTCCATGAATTTACTAGACACATGCCCCTTCTTTGGTGATTTAAAATATTCATGCCCAGGTAGCTGCTTAAAATCGGCTTTAACGTAAGTTTCATCGTCCATAACACGGCAATCAAATTTAGTCAGGTACCTTTCATACAATTTTCGGGTGCGCCTCTAAGCCATCAACTGTTTTTCATCAGAACTGTCTGTTACTTTTTGAACTCTATATGTCCTTAGCTTACTTTTGTCCTCTATCCTTTGTAAAGTAGATTTTGATGTACCTGCTCTAGCCGCCATATCTCGCACGGAGGTGTTGGGACTCTGCTTAAAAGGCGCTTCACCTTCGCCGCTAACTTTGGTTTAAAAAATTTTGGTTTTCTGTCTGAACCTTTTTTCGTGAAACAGGTAGACCCTTCTTATAATTAGAAATAGCCGTAAAACAGTTTTTTCTGATGCACCAACTATTTTTGCTATAGCTGAATATTTTAATTCTGGATTTTTCACATATGTGGAAAAAATCAGTTCACGAACTTTTTGTTGCTTGCTAGACATCTTTGTCGTTAGAAGTGCTATTCATCATATTAAACGTCACTTTATATAGAACAAAAATTTTATTTTAGACCTGCTCAGGTAGAGCATAATACAAAAAATAAAAAACGTAAGTTTTTTCTGAGACAGTCCGTAGATTTAAGCTATTACAGCTATTATAGTCTGTAGAATAAATTTTTTTCTAAATGCTGCTTACAACAATTTTGTTAAAATATCAATAGTGATTTCACTTTATTCATCATTGAAATTTGTATGCTTTTACTACTGATTAGTTTATTTATTTGAATGGTTGATGTTTTAGTTATCACAGGAAACTTAACAACAAAGTAACTATTTTTGTTAGACTAAGGATATTGTGTTAGTTTCTATACTCGACTTTCTACTTATCTTATACCTTTTTATTGCAAAAGCAACTGATAACTCCACGAATTTTATTTGAAAATAAAAAACACTTTATATGTGATTTTTCTTCGATTAGATTATCTTAAAAGCTATGTGTTGTTTCATACCTTAATGCCTTTTAAACACATGTTTTTTTTCTTTCTCATACAAACGATATGTCTTAAATGATTTAAATGTTTAAAATGTTCTTTATGGACACAAAACGACTTATATCGTCTGAAAATAACATGCATTTAAATTTTTTTTTATTTGAAAAGTAAATTATTTAAAAGCTTAAGAAAGTATAGGGTTTTTGTTTACTTTGGTGGCTTCCACAAGTATGATATTGTAAAAACCGAAGACTGACAGATTTTGTATAGGAAGTGTAAACTCTAATTTAATTTTTTTCCAAGTTTTAAGAATTATCAGTTGTTTAATTCTCTATAAAATACAAACGATAAACAAAAAATGTTAATAGCTTGAAGAGGAATAATTCGAAAGTTATAAAATGTTCAATTGAGTCTTTATAGCAATGCTTTTTTATTTACACATCCAATTTTAATTAATATAATACACGTTTTAAATCATTTTTTACTGAATGTTAATGGCTTATTAATTCAAATTAAACTTGTACTTCTACGCGCGCAGGCTAACTAATTGTTAATGTTAAAATTTTTTCTGCTACAAAGCAGATAAACTACGATATTAACAGAATTGAGATAACAACCCAATTTGTTCACGCATATGAATTTGCTAACAAAATTTGTGTGCTATTTATAAAAAAAAAAACTGCAAACAATGAGTAATCAGGTACTGATTTTTAAGAAAAAAAGAGCAAATTGTCAGTTTATAGTTGGTTTTTCTGCACATAAATTGAACAACGTTTTATGCTGAAACACAAACACTTTCTCGAACGATGCTACCTTATCTTATTTAATGTTTTGTATATTGATAAGATTTCGTAAGCAACGCTGAAAATTGTTTGTTGTATTTTACATTGATTTCATTTGTGATTGTATATTATTTTGAAAACCTAATAAAGGAAAGTGTATAAAATGGAACTAAGGACTGTCCCAGAAAAAACTTGGGTTTTTATTTTTTGTATTATATTCTACCCGATGATCTCAGAGGTATGAAAAAACCCATATAAAGTGAAGTTTTATATGATGTATAACACTTGAAGATAGCACTTCTAACGACAAAGATGTCTAGCAAGCAACAAAAAGTTCGCGAACTGATTTTGTCCACATACCTGAAAAATCCAAAATTAAAATATTCAGCTATAGCAAAAATAGCTGTTTCACGAAAAATTTTCAGGCAGAAAACCAGAATTTTTTAACCTAAAGGTAGCGACGAAGGTAAAGCTCCTTTTTAAGCAGAACCGCAACACCTCAGTGCGAGATGTGGCGGCTAGAGCAGGTACATCAAAATCTACTGTACAAAGGATACCAGACCGTTCTGATGAAAAGCAGTTGATGGCTCAGCTGTATGAAAGGTACCTGACTAAATTTGATTTATGTGTTATGGACGACGAAACTTACATCAGAGCAGATTTTAAGCAGCTACCTGTGCACGAATATTACACATCACCGAAAAAGGGGCACGTGTCTAGTATATTTAAAGAAAAAAAAATTTCAAAATTTCCCAAACAATATATGGTTTATCAGGCCATATGCACCTGTGGTCTCAGAAGCAGCTTCTTTGTTACGCAAGGCACAATCAATTCCAAAGTGTATAGTTAGGCTCAGAAATGTAATACTTAATACGTTTATAAAGGAATCGAGGTGTGTGCTAGATTTGAACAATTCGAAAATATCATAAATCAATATGGAGTTTTCTGAATCAAGTACATTTCGTTATTCTGAAATAAGAATGAAAAGTTCTTAAGTCAAGTGCGTTTGTCTATCAACATGATATTCCAAACTTGAAGTATTTTTATTTTTATACTTATTAATAAATGTATACAGGAATTCAGAGAATGAAGACCGCACATAATAACTTTTTTGTATAAGGTCTGAGCGAAGAGGCAAACAAAATGAAGAAAATTGAAATCATTTTAGAAACATGAAGACTTATTTTTTTTATTGCTCAGTAGTTTCAATTACTAATTTTGCACCATTAAACATAATTAGATATATTCTATTAAAAAACAAACAATACGCTGTAGCTCACATAGTAACTCGAATAAAATAAAATAAAATGTTTGCTATGGATGTGACAAAGCAAACAAACGAATAAAAACCAAGCTTAATAACAATAATGACATCAACAACAATCAACAATTTAAGAATATGTACTAAAATTCATTGGTTGCTGAATGTATAGAGCATGCAGGACCGGCGCAAGCTGAGTTTGCGCCCTGTGTAAAATTGTGCCCAATGTGTCCGACTCTTAAACGTATTTTTAACGAGAAAAACGAGTTCAAATCGATTTTTAGGAAATTGGTTCATCCACTGTTAAGAAACCTCTTGGATTACAAATACTTTCCAAAAAATTTTTTGTTTTTAAATGGAGATCAGAAAAAAGTTAATTTCTTACAGGGCGACACTATTAATTCAATGTTTTATTCTGTCGCTCTGCATCCTTGTGGCATATATCATTTTATTACCATTTCATGTTTATTATTTGTTTTGACACTGTATTAATTTCATTACATTCCATTCGAATTCCCAAGATATAGTACGCGCTCTTCACCAATCTCTCCCGGTTTTTATTTATCAAAGTTTCATTTTATTTTATTCGATATGTAAATTAAAAAGGTTTATTTGCCATCAATATTAACTCAAACTATGAGTCACATTTTTAACCTTAGACCAAATAAGCGGCATTGACTCTGCCGGCTCCAAGCTAAATAACCAAGTGGGTTATGATATTTACTCTAAGGAACTGAAGATAAGAATTAGGTTATCAGATCATTGTAGCGTTTTTCAGGCGGATGTTATAGCGATAGAGGGGGTAGTATCCTGGCTAAGAATGAATATTGTATCCAAAAAGGATATAAAAATGTTTTCAGATAGTCAGGCAGCTATCAAATCTCTAGAATCAGTCTTCCTAAACCCACTACTGGCCCAAAAATGTCACTCGTCTCTGAACGAGGTGGCTCAACATTTTAACATTCACCTCATCTGGGTGCCTGGGCATAGGAACATTGACGGCAATTGCAAAGCTGATGAACTTGCTAGGTAGGGGACTACTGCACAAATTCCTTAGGACAAGGAAGGTGTTGGCATCCCACTTGCTACCTGAAAGTTACTGCTCAAAAAAGAAATGGTAAAAAATGCTAACAAAAGATGGACTCAAGGGTCAACTTGTAATATAATTAGGCAAATCTGGCCGAAATGGGATGATAAGTGTTCGTCAGAACTAATTTCTCGCACAAGACATAGTGTCTCGTCAGTCATAACTGGCCACTGCCTCATCGGCAGACATGCGGAGAGATTAGGTGTTAGGTCCTTCGACTTCTGTAGAAGCTGTGGAGATGTGGAGGAAGAGGATAATATTAAACATCTTCTCTGCTCCTGTCCCGCACTTGCTAGAAAACGCCACAAAGCACTTGGGTCGTTTTTATTTGATGATTTGGATGATCTTAGACATCTTAGTATAGGTCAGCTATATAGTTTCATTACAAAAACTGGTTGGTTCAACGAAAGGGTATAGTCAGACACCCTGTGGTATCACAATGGATCACATTTGGTCTAAGTGTCGCCTTTCCAAAGTTTAAGAAATAAGTATATGGGTGACTCTAGGGGATATTTGCCTCTAAAAATTAGATTGCATTTAGCATTTTATTGTTAAATTTTCCCTGAAGGCAAGCGCCTTGTGCACACTCCGCACATATCGCTGATCCGGCCCTGTACGTATCAAGTGTTATACTAAGTGCATAAAACAAAGTATTTGCTTTGCTTATTACCGTATTATCAGCAAAGCAGCAAATTGCAAAATGAGTCAAAATGTTCACACAGTTGTATTGTGTTTCTATAAATTGCAAAATATTATTTTACAAGAGCTTTGCAATGAACAAAGCAATTTTTTTGTTGCACAAAGAAAATTGAAGTGTCTAAAGTTCATTGCAGAGGAAATAGCAATAATGACATACATACATATGTACACATGTATGTATATTAGAGCAATTTAAATGAAACAAAGTTATTGTTACTCCCAATAGAATAAAAAATTAGTTTGTGCTGAAAAACTAATATAAATTCCCAAAAACTTATCTCATTTGCTCGGTAATGCAAGACCGATTCTTTTAAATTTTGATACCAAATTAAATATATAGAAATTTGAATTGAAAATATTTTGAAAAACGTAATGGGACAAAACGCTTACCGAATTTATAATTATAATCAGGGACTCACTCATAATCCATAAAAAAGCTATCGTACAATTTTTTCAATGGGCCCAAATCGAGTCCAATTTTGTAGTAGAAATCAAAAAGTACCTTTGCATTGGTGGAAATGGACCATGCATGGCTAGCGTGTGCAAGAAGTTTTCTATATCCTTGAATAGATAATGGGCTATTAAAATAAAAAAATTAAAATGTAAAAAATTGTAACTCGCTTTAACATAAGCCGCCGAAAAAAATTGTTCAATAGGCACAAAGAATTTTTCGTTTTTAAAAAACGCGCGTCCACATAAAGTTCAACTCATGTAAGAATTCAAGCTTGCTACCATGGACTATACGTTTAAGATTGGGTACTGTTTAAGAACAGACATTGTATGATTTTTTAAAACAAATTTTCAGCGAAATAGCACAACTGTCGTATATAACCCTACATACGACCCACTAGTGTCTTTAGAGAATCCATTCTATCCACAAGGCTGGTGGTGTCATTGACTCGTATTTTTGTAAGATTGACGAAAGACCCACGGTTAACTTCAATGCTGAGTGGTATAGCCGGATAATAACAGATTTTTTTGGCGCCTGCAGATTTTGATTTGAATGATGTGTGGTTTCAGCAAAACGGCGCCACTAGTCATACAACACAACTAATTTTTAAATAATTGTGCGAAAAATTCTTAGAATAGAACGAAAGAGAGTTTGCGGATACGACAAATTCTGTACACCAACCTTCCGTTTTTCCTTTCTTGCCTTGCCTACAAACAGGAAAACGTTTTCTCAAGAGTTTCTCCGTGTAAACGTTGACTATCGAAATATGCCTAATTTCTATCCAGAGCCTTTCCAAACCATTCATAACATTTGTTTGATATTTGCTCGCACTACCTTAAATATTTTTTTCAGTTTTAAAGATTTTTGCATTTTTGCGAAATTTGGTTAAATTTTCTTCAAACCCGATTCTATTCAATAGGCCTATGGAACCGCAACTGAAGAGATAAAACCCATTTGAGTGTATTTTTTCCGCATTTTCAGCCACACGAAAAATGTGGGCGTAGTTAGACAACAGCGGGTGACACCAACAACTAAAATATCTTAAACGCTATATCTTGCCACCTAAGACTGACTTTTTCTACGTTCGAATATTTGAAAGATGACGATACGAGTTTGGATTCACTAAACAATTACCCACGTATCAAAAAAGTGTTTCTAAAATTTGATAGAATAGAAGATGACTGATAATTTATTTGGACAAATTGTTGTGTTAAAGTCTGGATTACAATATACTTATATATAAGTACTATTTTTAATTTGTCTATGAGGCTCCAATGCTTCATGATCTTTGTAAGCAATATTGATATCTATAAAGAACGTATTTTTTATATTACCTATTTTGCATTTAGTATTTAAATACAAAACGAAGCAACTATTTTTTATTTGCATTTGAAATGGAAAACAAAAATAAATTGCATTTTGTATTTAAATAATTTTTTCAAACCTGTAAGTAATATCCCATTAGCCTGAGAAAATCTACCTCTTTGTTGATTGTAGCTCTTAATTATTAAGTTGACAACCATTTCATTTGTTGTAGTGGTTTTGGGAAAACAGTTCATATAAATATGCTGATACATAAATTCTTTAATCGATTCATCAAACGGTGGAGAAAGAGAACTGGTCGGTCTTCCCAACAAATAAACAAAAATATATACAAATATTTTCCATTCGTCCCAAGCCCCGCAAATTCTCGCTACAGCTGTGAGCATTAGTCATTTGTTTTTAAATTTTTACAGCTACAGCATTTGCATTTATTTCTTGGTTACGAAATTTATTGGACTGTGACAGCAAATAATTTCTCCAGAATTAGCACTTAAATAAATTTTAATTATTTAACAAAAAACATTTATTAAAAGAAAACTACGCAAAATAATTAAAAAACAAACGAATTATTAAACACTGTAATTTACCAAACTAGGGAACAACGAACTCTTTAAAACAATGGATGACATCACTAAATAAGCAATTTTTTTCCAGTTTTTCCGATACGTAAACAACTTGTTTATAGTAAGAAAAATGGAAAACAAAACGTGACCAACAAAAAATAAAAGTATATAACGTTTAAAGCAACCAAAAAGTGTAGATAAAATAAAAGATATTACACACTTTGTGTTTCAGGTAGAATAATATTCTGTTGGTCTTGCTATTGCTTACAATAAAATAATACAAAAGAAAATATAGTTAATTAACCCTTTCGCGGACACGTCGGCATAAGCCGACACTACGAATGGCTTAAAATTGGACACGTCGGTGTATGCCGACATAGAAAAAAAATCGTATATAAACACGTAGGGACATAGGCGACGTCAACTTCATTGGTTTTGTATGTAGTAGCATATTGTGTGCCACTGCAGAAGCAATCAGATTTAAGTTAGTGCCCCAATTTTTTGTTTTTAGTTAAAATTTAATGTTCAATAAACCACAAACTGAATACAATTATCTGTTTTATAAGCCAAATAAATTGCATGTGTCATTCTGCTAACATTTTCTAAATTCCGTGTGTCCGCGAAAGGGTTAAAAAAAAACCAGAGATAAAAACTGTATCTACAGAAAGAAAAGATTTTATCAGTCACAACAAAAATGTACGCTCCTATTTTTTACAATCTAAACAATCTTAAAATGTTAAATATAAAAATTGTTTGGAAAATTTTAACGATTTCATACTGCTAAAACTAAGACTTTGATGCGCTGTAGAAAAGGTTACTGACTTCCTGAGTATCAAGCGTTGCAAATTTGATTTTTTTAGTTTTGTAGAAAACTTTAAGGTCAAAAGCCAAAGTCAAAGAAAAACTAACAATAGGCTACCGCATTTTCAAAAATTCTAATTGTGGTTGTTTTAAAGGGACCATGGTACATGCTTTAAATTAAAAGGAATAAGTTTACTGATTGACTTTTGGTTAACCTGTGTTTAAACTAAATTACATATGTATTTGTGACCGGAAGCTTTCCAGTAGGCAAGGGCAGGAGCTAGGCAGGTCTTCTAGCAGGCTTTCCTTGGTAAGAATACGTCCTTGCCACCTCCTTTCAAACTTACTTTCTTTTTTATATGAAACGTCCCGATAAAACAGGCCTTCTTTAGTGATAGAAATACTGTTCAAGCAGGTCTTCTTCCTGCATCGCTTGCGTCAGAGACATTTTAAGACCGCTTGCCGTAGAAAGGGTCACAGAAGTACTTTCAAAAAATGAAATTTTAATAAGTTGTGAGACTGACTCTTAAGGTAATTGTTTTTTTATGTTATGATTCACAACTTAATCAAAACGTATTTAAGTTTTGGCGAGGCCTAAAACAACACTAGTTTCTTGTACGTAGGTCTTTTGTTCGTCCTTAGGCTTATTTGAATAAAAAAAAAAATTTTTTTTTGTGCTCAAAAGAATAAACAAGAGGAGACTTCAAAATGTATTTTTTACGATTCTTATGAGTGATCCCCTTAAGGTATGATGCATGGGTATCATTTTAGTCCTACAGCCGTTACGCATGTCAAACATTAGGTTTGGATAATATTTCATTATACTATGCCCTTATTAACTAAGCATAAAAATATGTTGTACGATCTAGAAAAAATTATCTTGCCAGAGGAAAACATTTAGGATGTAAAAGTTGATTTATTTTTTTTTATTTTATTGTTTATGCTGTCCTCTGTATGAATACAAATTTTCACCTCAGATAAGATATGGTGATTTTCTCCGAAAAAATTATTAGATATTTACGCTCACAATGATTGAGCGTCTTGCCAATTTGCAATGGATGTGGTATATTCACTTGGAATCACCCATTTCTAATTTTACTTTCGTTTACAAATACAGCAAAGGGGGTAGTAAATTAGAATTGGTATTGTAGGAACTCCAGCATTTAACGAGCAAAGGCGTTACTGCGACATATGGGTATGCAATGAGTAATATGCTAAGTTTGAATACTCAATTCTTGTTCCTCACTGAACAAACACACAAAACCCCATTTATTTCAGCCAGCAACATGTCACCAGTACACTTCTCTCCATTATGAAATCACAAACTCTGGTGTCAACGCAATCTTTTTTCGTAATACAGGAATAACTGGTGCATTATATTTTTTCATATTTAAAAATTATGCAGTTAATTTTTTTTATTTTTTTTATTACATTGCGTTATTATTACTTTTTCAAACTTGAGTTTTTTTAAAATTTTTTTGTTAGCCTTTTTCTGGCTTCTACGTTCTAAACCGGTGGTCTCACCAACGCGTTTATATTTTCACTTTGGCTCATTTCATTTAACTTTATATGTATACTCCTAATTATGGTTTAAGTTTGCATTACACAACATAACTAATTTATATATCTACCTCTTTATGTTTCTATCATTACAAATATAATAAAGAACAAAAATGTATATTTTTTTAATTAATTAAACACAAAAACGAGAACCCCCGCCCGTCTTATAAACTGCGGAAGAAAATATTGCTTGCTCCGACGACCTAGCACGCATATAACAAACAAGTTCCGTTCATGGAGCAAATGTCAAATTGATTCGCCGCAAAAATGTTTACATCAGGGCTGCATACTCCTTATTTATTTATATTTTGTATGTCAACGTTTACATGAGGAAATTCGGTCAAACAAATTCTTGTCTATTCTTTTTTGTGAATTTGTTTTGCGTTTACACACGAAAACTAGAATTTGTTTGTGCAAGAAAATTTCAAAGCAATTACTGCGTCAACACGCCTCAAGAAACGTAAATTCAAAGCATAATATCAGCTAACGAATGAAACGAAAGGGAATTTGCGGGTACGACGAATTCTATACACCACCCTTTCGTTTTTCCCTTCTTGCCTATAAACAGAAAAACTTGTGTTGTGTGTAAACGTTGACTATGTAAATCGAAATCGTGGGATTTTTTAACAAAAAAAATTGCTGGAAATAGGGCTTTAGAGCCGCATACAAAATTTCGGAAAAAGCCGTTAGGTAATTGGAAGATTTTTGTTTTATGTACTTACATTTTTTCAATGAGCAAAGAAAAATATCAAATTTTTTGCCACACAGAAAAAAAAATTTAGTATGTAATATAATTTTTTGCGATGTTGGCGACCACAAAAAAAAAATTTTACTTTTACCTTTTTTTTTGTTTATTTGCTAAGGTTAATTCTTTGTTATCAACTTGCCAGTTGTTGTTGCTATTCAATGACTAAAAGGACTTATCGCTGTCAGATTGAAACTCGTTACACTTTTTAACATAATTTTCTGTTCGCATCAGTATTTTGAAACGCTAAAACTAAATACTTCTCAGTAAAAAGTTGTTTAAAATGTTGAAGTTGCTTAACGGGCCCAATAATCAAAATAACTATGTGTCAAAAAACAAAACGACGCACAATAGCATCGATCTGATAATATATTTTAATGTGAATACAATAATTGCCAATATCCATAGTCTTATGAGAGCAAAAGCTCTAAATACTCCACTTTTATAATTACTCCATGATATAGTCCATTATTTTCTGCAATGTTCTATTTTTAGGTCTGCATAGTACATCAATTCAAAGGTTTTCGTTCCATGCGACACCATTAAAATTCATGACCATAATCAACGCAAACAACAACTATCAGCTTTATTACTGTAAGAGCAACAAAATCAGAACAAGGTAAAACTAGAAGAAAATTTACACACATCTTACCAAATATTAATACATTAATTAACTAAAAATAAAATAACTGAGCTTAATTATCAAAACCATTCAAATTGACCACACAGGATGTATTTAGAAACCGCATTGACGGACTTCTGGATGAAATCTCTAAACAACTTACTTATTTTTTTAAGTTCAATTGCCTCTTGTAAAATTGTTCTACCTTAAAAAGTTCAACTTTCGTGTAGTTGCAGGCATTTAAAAATCTGTTTTGACTTCAGCGCCCTCTATCTGAAATTGATGATATTATTTTTCTATTACGAAAAACTAGACGTCCTAACGAAAAAAATTACACTTCATTTGTTTAAATTGGTTCAGTAATAGCCGAGCAATAGCGGGTTAATGTAAAGTAAAAAAACATGCTACTTGCTGCTGGTTCATGATCCCCTGGTGTTTTACATATTTTCATTATTGGAAAATACGTCACACAAACATGACTTGTCAAAATTTCATTAAAATCGGTTTACCCGTCAACAAATTACAGGCATTTAAAAATTTGTTTTGACTACAGCGCTCTCTATGGGCAATTGTTGTTTTTATTTTTCTACCACCAAAAACTAGATGTTTCAACGAAAAAAATGACACCCCATTTGTTAAAATCGGTTCAGTAATAGCCGAGCAATAGCGTTTTAAAGTGAAGCTAGAAACACCAGTTACTTGCTGTTTGTTTATGTTGGCCTGGTGCTTTGCAAAATTTTACATATTGAATTTTTTCGTGTGGCTGCAGTTTGCTCGCTGCAAACGCACGTAAATAATGTTGGTAAAAAAGAAACGATAGCTCCTAAACTACTGAACCGATTTTAAAAAATGAGGTGTCATTCTTTTTGTCTTAAAGAGAAGGAAAATTTTGTTTTACTAAAGTTTCAAAAAAATGTTCATGCGGTGCGCTGTATATAATTTGATAGTGTGTTAACCTCTAGATCTGCTACCATCATCTAACTTTCAATAGAAAAACGCTTTTTCGAATAGTTTTATTAAATAGAGATTTTGTTATTGTTTTGCATGTAAACAAATTCCAAATGCTAAATTTTTTCCACTTTTTTTTATCAAAATTTAGAAAATGTCCGAACTTATACCAAAGCCCAAAACATGTAATTTATTGACGCCCACTAATATCGCTATCACTAGCACAGTTGGAAATATGTCAGTTCCATCGATGTCGCCACAAAAACTTAACAACAGCGGATCGGCGACGGGTAATCCACGTAATAAATGTGCTTTAAAGCCTGGGCATTCGCTTATGGATTGGATCCGATTAGGGAATTCAGGGGAAGATCTTTCTGGTACACATGGGACTGTAATAGCAGTAAGTGGAGAAGAATTAGTTAAGCACAATACAAGAAATGATGCTTGGATGGCGATTCGAGGGAAGATTTATAATGTAACACGATACATGGATTTTCATCCAGGAGGTAAGTCTGGGCTTTAGAGAGAAACCTTCACGACAGCTTTTCTGTACAAGCCTTAATAGAAACACCTCTCATCTCTCTTTCTTGTGACCTTTATCTCCGCTTGGAGCATAGAGACTCTACAAAACTCTTCCATCAATACTGACGCTTTCTATTCTCTCCAATGCTTATGGGTACTGCCACGTATCACGAAGCTGAGCGTTGGTGCCATTCGCTATGTTGATTCTAGCTTGGATGTTAGCGCCATAATATGTTATGATTCTGACCAAGTGAAATTATCCACTCATTTTATGCTGGATTAGCACCACTGTCAAATCACATACTTATATTTTTTTAGTGGGGTGTGATGCTCGACCAGATTGGAATTGCAAAGTCCCCTAAATTTATCGGCTCTGCAGAGAAATATTCATCTGCCGGATGCCGCCGTTGCCCTCCGCCAAATCACATACATTTTTGGAGTAAAACTTTAAGTGAGAAATAGATGTTTCCGATGATTGAGTTTTTAAGGAAAAACTGGTAAGTCCTCCCACCGTATAGCTGTAGCAAATTTTTCTCATAAAAAGTACTTGATTTGACAATGGTTACTTTGCTGACAAGTGCCGATTCCGTAAAAACAGTAATTGAAAAGTCTCTATGATATAGGTGTCTCTGCTTATGTACTCGTACATATATTTAAAGCATACAATAACCAAAATCTTGTTTCAGGAGCTGATGAGCTAATGCGAGGCGCTGGTAGAGATGCTACAAAACTTTTTAATGAAGTGCATGCCTGGGTTAATTACGAGCAACTTTTGGCCAAATGCCTTATTGGGCCCCTGCGTGGCAATATTTCCAAAACTGATGCCGACATTTTTAAGTCAATTAAAGATGACACAAAAATCAAACTTAAGAAAACAGAACAAAATGTGGCAAATAATTTTTTAGTACCTCAAGCACTACAGCAGACGGCCAGTGGTACAACAGAAATCGTTCCACGTTTCGATTGGATACAAAAACGTTCCGACGTGACATTTTACTTTTATACAAGACAATTTTGCAATCCCGGTTTAATTGTGCAACGGAAAGAAGACAATAGCCAACTGATACTTATATGGATTTTTATCGATCAGACAACACATCTGTTCGAATACGAATTGCATGCGACCATCAATTGGCCACCACGCATTGTCAAAATCTTCAGTGAAACGGGAAAAATTGAATTAACATTTACGAAAATAATTAACGAATTGTGGTCTAATTATGGCACACATACTAGTATGAAAGTCGCACAATTCCAAGATATTGAACATAAATTTAAAATTGTTAGTAATGAAATGTTTAATCACGATTCATTTGCACTGACACTTAGAGCACAAACTGAAACCTTAATGCGTTTACCTATAGGATACCATGTCAGCCTTACAGCAAAAATAAATGGTAAGTATTCTTATAAGGTATACGTAAAATATAAAATAATTTTAATTGAGGTCAAAAATAAATTATAGATCAGCTAAAACATAATTTCGATTTCAATTTTATAGCAACAACTATTACACGCAGCTATACACCAGTGCCACATAAATTCTTCAAGCCGGATGAAATATCCGATCAGAATAACATATCCAATTTAGAATTTTTAATAAAATGCTATAAGTATGGTTTACTATCGCAACCACTACAGCAAATGAACTATAATGAAAACGACAGCAGTAGCACACTGCTAACATTATCACAACCAAAAGGAGGCTTAAAATTACGTCAACTTCAACCGCATAACTGTATAGCTTTGCTAGCAGCTGGGAGTGGTATCACACCAATGTTATCACTAATTGAACACTTATTGCAGCGATCTACAAATAGAATGTGAGTATTTTGGTAAAGGGAAAAAAGTATGAATAGTAAACTTCATTCATTGTCTTTTAGAGAAAAATTATTATTATATTTTTTTAATAAAACTGAAGCTGACATTTGGTGCCGAGAAGCTTTGAACAATATACAAGTCAGTGATGAACGGTAAATATTAGAATTACATGTAAAATATCACTTAGAAAAACAACTTTTTTTAGTTTTCAATTTGTTAACATACTTTCTCATCCCGATGAAACATGGAAGGGTGCCACTGGCCGCATTTGCAAGGATTTGCTGACGCCTTTAACAGATCGGAATGCAACTGAATATGTTAGTTACGTATGCATATGTGGCCCAAACACTTTCAATCAGTTAGCAGTAGATATTTTAAAATCTAAAAACGTTGCAGAGGATAGTATCCATATTTTTCAATAATGGACTATATAATTTATGAACATTTTCTTTTTATTTATACGTTACATAGTAAATTAAGTACAACACATTTGTGCATATGTATATATTAATCTTTCTCTTAATTTTTCTTTGTGTACTTACTAAAGAGTTGTATAGTACGAGACCCAATGACTTAAATTCTGCGAGAAATTCATACCGCCTGAAAACATATTCCTACTAATCAGATGTAAACAAATAAAATCGAACACTTCCGGCACACGTGTGATACAATACAAAACTGCAATCGATGTGTTTTCATCTCTTTAGTTTTATAATGTATTTTTTTTTTTCTAAATAAAAAAAGTTAATACTTTAGGGAATAACTCATTGGCACGCGTTGTGTAAGCTCAGTAATGGGGTGCACAAGAGTGGGAATGGGGTTTAACTATACAGCGACGGTTTTATATGAAAGTAATTTTTTTAATTATTCTGGCGCAACGATAAGAATGAAAGTTATCTGAAGCAATTGGTCGGAAGCGCTCGATTTTCTTTATTTACGACATTCAATTATTTAAAGAAGCGTGATGGTTGGCTCTGGAAACTCTGTTACATCTTATCAAATCATATATACTCATATCGTGTTTAATTTTAAGAAAAATATAACTTGCACTAAATTATTTTAAAGATATTTCTTTTCAATTTATTACAAATCATAGTTTACAATTTTGTTAACACCTAACACTGGAACCATCATAAAATACAAAAAACAGTCAAAACAAAAGTGATTCACAATAAATTATTTTGAATTAATTTAATTTGTTTAAGCTAACACAAAGCCATCAAAGTCGTAGGTAGGAAAAAATAATACATTAACAACATGTTAGATAGCCGAGCGGGGCAGGGAAAAAATAAATAAAATATGTTTGCATCTTACACAGTCGGTTTTTCTTTTACAGGTAGTTTAGGTAGATTACAGTTTCATTATCATCGCTTATTAAATTTAAACCATTCAAAAAATGTGCATTAATCAATTGGCTTAATAAGAGCGAATTGCTGGTGGAACTGTCTTAACGGTATCATCCAAAGTAGTGTCGATAACGGGTCTGTATTTAATGGCAATTTTTCCTTCATCACCGCATACCCAAGTGAGTGTGTGCTTGCGCCAATGTTGGTCGCTTGGTTTCTTCTGTTGTCCTTCTATTGGCTTGCTATAGTCCTGTAGGAAAATAAATGGTTATTTTAAAGTAGTTAAACCTGAAAACGCCAGCACATAATTAAATATACTGATATGTTATTTTTTCCTATAGTCGGATCAATATAAATTTAAGCTGACAAACTCGAAAATTGTTTATTCGGTCTTATTTATAAGTAAGTTAATAAGTACTTAGAAAAGTCGATTATCGACTATTATCGAAAAGTATCAACTGTCGTCCGTATTTGCTAAAGTATGTATTCACTTCACACAGTTTTTGTTGTTATTTATTGAAAATTTGTAACATGTTTTTTTATTATCCTGACGAAGTAACTTACTCATACAACAGCCTTGATGCGTGTGTGCATTTACACAGGTGAGGAACGGAATACAAGATACACCCGTAAAGATTCTATACACAGAAAAAGACAGAAGAAAATCCTGCACGGACTGCGTCAGAAGTACGTAGCTTGACGAAGCTTAAAACTTTTATAGCGGTAGCTTGATAGTTTAGTCTGCCTATAACAATTCAAAAATATACACGTTTGATATTTATGCCTTTTTATAATTTCGGCCAACTATGTAATTTCGAGTATGCGCACGACGAATTGCATATTAAGGGCAAAAAAATATCAGTTTAGAGGTGCTTATATGTGCTTAGCGCTTTTAGCCTTTAAATTAAGATAGTAAAATATTACTTCTGAATGCCATTAACGCCAGTTAAGAAAATGTTGTATTTTTAGAGTTAAACTCGCTTGGTTCACAATCATGTGGTTTTTAAATGTGGTAGTTGTCCCACGTCTTTTGTTTAACTCCGCCCACTTTTAACCTAGGGATTGTTTATGTCACTAAACTTTCAAATGAGTTCACTTGACTTGAATATAAAAAAAGTTCAATGAACAAAATATTTACAATAAAATGTTGAAAGCGAACAGTAGGGCAAAACTATCAATAATTGAAATATTTCACTTAGCGGCAACTACGAGTAGTTTCATTTCCAAGTTCGCAACGTACACTTGAGCCGCTCTTAACAAGACCAAATATACATTTCGAAAGAAAATTTGGATGTACAATTTGAGTTTCATTTAAAATTTTGGCAATAATCGTATTAGCTTTCAAATTCTTTTTCAAGTTATGTAAAAAACTATATTTTGCTCCAGAGCAGACTCCGATGCTGATTCATATTTTAAATTAATAAAATACGAACAAAAATTATACTTAAGACTTACATATTCATCAATACGTGTTTTGTAATCTTCGCGAGCATGTGCACCACGTGATTCTTTTCGGTTTTCAGCTGCCACAATAGTCATGTTAGCATTAGCTAACAGATTTTGCAATTCAAGGGTCTCAATCAAATCAGAATTCCATACCAATGATCTGAACATAAAACAATTAAATACATTTATATAAAAGAAACAAGGAACCATTAGTATCATTACTTGTCAACAACTTTAACATCCTTAAATTGTTTATAGACTTCAGCCATTTTTGCAACTCCTTGCTTCAGAATTGGACCATCGCGGAAAACAGCTGCATGATGTTGCATTGTCTTTTGCATTTTCATACGCAAATCGGCGGTGGTGATGCTACCATTAGCATTGCGTAATTTATCTAAATTGGCTACAGACATTTCACCAGCATTCTAATATAAAATTCAATTATAAAACTTGCACATACAACTGATTTTAATAATTTTAACTTACGTCCTTTAACGATGGCACTGTAGCACCAGGTTTATTCTCTTCTGCAATTGTCTTTGCGCATGCTCGTCCAAAGACAACCAAATCTAGCAATGAATTAGCACCCAGGCGATTTGCACCGTGCACAGAAGATGAAGCAGCTTCGCCACACGCATACAAGCCAGGTACTAGTTTGTCACATCCGTCATCATCAACGGTTAACACTTGACCACGATAATTTGTTGGTATTCCGCCCATGTTATAATGCACAGTGGGCAACACCGGAATTGGTTCACGGGTGACATCGACACCGGCAAAGACCATAGCGGTTTCTGAGATGCCAGGTAAACGCGAATGTAATTGTTCTGCTGGCAAATGATGCAACTGCAAATAAACATGATCTTTTTCAGGACCAACGCCACGACCCTCCATAATTTCGATTGTCATAGAGCGTGATACAACATCACGTGATGCTAAATCTTTTGCTACAGGTGCATAGCGTTCCATAAAGCGTTCACCTTTACCATTGACTAGATAACCACCTTCACCACGACAACCCTCAGTAATTAAACAACCAGCACCATAAATACCAGTTGGATGGAACTGAACAAACTCTAAATCCTGCGAGGGTAAGCCTTGACGTGCGAGCATAGCGGTACCATCGCCTGTGCAAGTGTGTGCAGAGGTGCAGGAGAAATAGGCGCGTCCAAAACCACCAGTAGCAACAACAGTACTACGTGTGCGGAAACGATGAATGCTACCGTCTTCTAAGTTAATAGCCATAACACCACGGCATTCACCATCTTCAAAGATAAAGTCCAAAGCGAAGTATTCAACAAAATAATTGCAATCATAGCTGAGCGATTGACCATACAACGTGTGCAGAAGTGAGTGTCCGGTTCTAATCAAAATAAAAATAAATTTATGTGAATATTAAAGTGGAATAGGACAAGAAGTCTTATCAAAACTATATCTAGGGTCAGTTACGCAATGTTCAGTTTACTGGAACGTTGACTAGCAATTTGCCATGCATACACAGCGTAAAACTTTACAGGTGCATGAAATTGCACGTACAACAGCTTAATAGCCAATCGAAACGTAAAGCTAAAGTTTCCAATTGAAACTAAGCTTTTCGAACGTTGCCAGTTAAATAAAAAGGGGAACATTGCAAGGAAAAATTTCAATTTTCTTGGACGAAATTTACTTATTATGTACTTTAACATTGACATACCTGTCTGCTACTGCACAGCATCTGTGGGCCTGTCCACCTTTGCCATAATTCAAACTTTGTCCACCAAAAGCACGTTGGTAAATTTTACCATCAGGTGTACGGGAGAATGGCATGCCATAGTTTTCCAATTCAATGACAGCTTTGGGTGCTTCACGTGTCATATAATGTATGGCATCCTGATCACCAAGCCAATCTGAACCCTTGATGGTATCATACATATGCCACTTCCAGTCATCAGGTTCCATGTTTCCAAGTGCAGCATTAACGCCACCTTGTGCAGCAATTGTGTGCGAGCGGGTTGGAAACAATTTAGTTATAACAGCTGTTTTAAATCCCTCTGCAACCAATCCGAAAGCTGCACGTAATCCAGCACCACCAGCACCTACAACAACAGCATCATACGCATGATCAATTATGGGATATTCCTTGGAAATTGCATCAGGTTTTTTTGTGGCATCATTTTGTCCATGAGTGATGTGCAAGTTTCGTTTGGGTAAAACAGAAGCAGAACGCAGCTGAAGTAAGAATATATAAAAAGCTAATCATTAAGTGGGTTTGAATATAAATAGTATAGTAATATATGTATGTATATATTTATTAGCTTGTGTTTATAAAACATCTGTTGGAAATCAACAAAATATAAAACCCGTTTAAAGTGTTGTATTTATTAACTCCGACATCGTACTCATGTACTTGTGGAAAATGTATAAAAATACTATAGAAGCTTTCATGATCCGTCTAATTAGCTTATTTACCAAATAGCATGGCTATTCAGCAAACACATACTGTACATAATTTCAAAAAGTATATTTGTAGATTTACTAACGAAAGATGGCACGCAAACACATCAATTACAGCATATGTTTTTCTATTTGGTAATCGAATTCTTATCACGAAATATATGTACATTTATAGGAATATTACTAATTTTAAATTTATACATACTTTGCTTGTACAGGTCAATACAATTTGTCATCACTTTGACAACTTAAACAAATCAAAACATCTCGCCTTTTTTGTTATCATTTGTCGGGAAATCGCACAATTAACGTATGCACGGGTTATACAAGTTTTCAAATACCATGGCAATGAACTTAGTTTGTTAGGAATTTCTTCAGTACTATGTTTTAACTTTGGTACTGGTACTCGTCAGGAAAATCGTAATATAAATATTCCGTCTGAGTAATCTCGCTTTATGTAATTCATTGAATAATTTGGAAAAATCATGCATAGGACTATTGCCTTTCAAACAAAAAACGTTAAGTTTTTAAATATGAAAACTTATAAAACGTAATACAGCTTTATTTATCACAAAAGCATCGACCTCTGGTTTTAAAATTAAAATGAAAAAGCCTTGAAGACGGCCTTTTTACATGGAATATATATGCATGTCTATGCCAGAGGGTTTTGGCGATAAAATGGAATAGCATGTAAGCTTATCAAATCTTCGTATGGACTAAAACAGTCTCCACGTTGCTGGAATGAAAAATTCAATGAGTCCCTGTTATCTCTTGGATTCTCGAGATCAAGACACGACTATTGCTTAAACACCAAGATTGCCGACAAGAAGGAAGATGTTATAACACTAATCTTATATATGGATGATTTATTAATTGTTGGTAGCATGCATATTATCAATTGAGAAACTGAAACAACTTCCTAATCGCTTTGAGATGTCTGATTGGGGAGCATTAAAGTTTTTCTTGGAAATGAAACTGGTTTATTCAAATGGTGGAGCTTATGGTTTCTCAAGAGCAAAGTATTGAAAAAATGCTTGAGATATTTAATTTGGTGGAGTGCAATGCTGTACAAAGTCAAAAGGAAAAGGGGTTGCAGCTGAAATTAAGTGAAGGTGTTGACATTTGCGATAAACCTTATAGTGAATTACTAGTATGTATTATGTAACATACATAAGGCTATGCTCAAGACCAGATATTTGCTATACTGTATCTTATATGGGCCGTTACCAACAGAATTCATCAAATACTCACTGGCAACATCTTCATCTTAAGCGAATAGCGCGATGTTTAAGAGGAACAACTAACTTAAAGCTAAAATTCGAAGCAAAGTCTAACAAGCAGAAAATTGGCTTTGCTGATGCAGATTGTGCTTTAGATCTTTTGGACCGTAAATCAGTTTGCGGTTATATATTTAAAATTTACTGCTGCACTATGGTCAAGCAAGAAACAATATACTGTTGCAACATCAGCAAGTGAAGCTGAATATATTGCCTCGAGTCATCAGCTACGTGGAATAATGCAAGACTTGAGGGATATAAAGAACGTAGCTGCTACATTTATGAAGTTAATCGAGGATGCATTGGAATGGCCACAAATTTGGAAAGTAAGTGAGATGCCTTGAATCTCAAGGTACTAAAAACCAGCTAGCAGATATTTTTACAAAGTCTTTCGACATAACACATTTCAGAAGGTTACGTTATAACATCGGATTACACAATTGAAAGGTTTTGAGCTACTTTTTTATAAAGCAATTTTTATTTTATATTTGTTGAAAAATATTTTAGTCAAAAATTTTCTTCAGTTCACAAAAATGATTCAAATCAGTACAAACCGTTTTTTTGTCTTAATAAAAACCACGGCGTTTAAATTACTCTATTCGAACAATTTTTATTACCATGTTCCATCATTAATAGAAACACCCCATTTTCGAAGTAAAAGGGATAGATAGTGTTGCTTAAGTAAACTAGTACTACATTTCGTGTCAGCGTTTTTTTATGTGTTGATGGAAGACTATTAAGCTATTAAAAATGAGTTTCTGGTACATCCGACTGCTGAGTTTTTCTCTCTGACCATAAGATTCCTGTAATAGTGGAACCAACGTTTTTTTTACAAAAAAAAACTATGGCAAAATAAATAAAAATTAAAGGGAGAGCTGGTGATTTTGTGTATTTGTTAATTTTTCTTTTCAACACAAATTTGTACCGTAGGCACAATGAAAAAACATTACATAACTTTTCCGTTTGCTAGCTCGAATTGAAGGGTATACCATTGGCAACCAACCAACAACTGCACACTTTCGGTGCATCAAAAAGCACATGACGTTTAGTTTCCTACTCCCGCAATGCAATGTTATGGCACAAAATTGTAATTTCACAACAAACATTATTCTTTTAAATGTTGTGTAACCAAAGTGCGCAAAATAATTTTTTCCAATATTATGCACAACCTTTCACATTTGTTTTTAAATTTTTCACTTACCACAGCGGTTGCGTTTTTAGTCAAAATCGATGGAACACGCATAATGCTTGCCATTTTCTTGATCTTTGTTTTTTTTAAAGCTTCCTTACTCCACACTGCAATTGTTTTGTACACGATTTTGGAGAAAATTTATCTGGTATACCGCGTACGCAATTTATCGAAATTTTATTCGTTTTTATCAATTCGATGAAACTTCTCGTCCGCACCGATCGACTGACAGAATATTTTCAGCTTTTTTTTTTTGTTCAAATGTCAATTTTGGCAGCCAGCGCTGCAGTGGTTGAAACCTGAGGCAGAGACAAATTTTAGAGCACAGAGACAACTCCATTTAAGACTTCACAATTTCAAATTGTAGCATACTGTTTTGCTGTTACCGCGCATGATTTTCGAAGGAAAATCGTAAAGTATTTTAAAGAACTATAATATAACAATCTTAAAAATGTATATGTATGTGATTTCACGGAGGAACACAAGGTTTCATCATTCCGAAGAATGAATCTATGCGATTGCAGTCTCGTAAATTCATTTCTGTTGTTTTTTTTCGGTAAATGAATTGTTGAGCCTCAACAAACTTTATTTCTTTATAGAAAATGCTTTAAGATTTAATATTCCTCTTATACATTCGATGTGCGATTTTCTTATAAATAAAATGCCACACACGCATTAAATTATCGGTAAAGGCTGAGCCAGAGGCAACACTTTGCTGTGTAATTCAAGTGGATGTCCCAATTGTTGCATTAACCTCGTAAAAAATCTGATATTGTAGCTTTGAACTATTGTTTCGTATGTCACATCTGTTTGATGACGTAAACTGAGCCAAAAACCATTCAAGACAAACTTATAGAGCTGCCTGTGTTATGGTCACCTTTAATGTGAGCCCTCAAGATTTCACAACTGCATTTTTTCATTAAAAGCGAAGCTATAAGATAGTTACATTTTCGTAACCTTTGTAGTTTAGGGAAAATGTACGCCAAAAAATATAGTATTCGACAGTTCATCAAAGTAGAATTATTCATATGGAGCATAAGTCAATGAAAACGAAGGTGCCGCATGTAATCGCATACATTAACCCATCACTAGAAGTAACTATTGCGCTGCCTATATCTTGTGTCCTTTATCTCCTAACGGAATAAAGGGTATTCACAAGTCTCTTTCAGTAGCGAACTCTCTTCATTTCCCCGACTCACATATTACTTGTTCTAGCGGTCGTTCCCACGATGTTTTAAGACGGTCTCGTTTCTGTTATCCTGAAGGTTCCTCTCCAATGCCAATGCCTAACTACTCTTATGCAGAATTCACCTATTATGAAGCTGTTGCTGATAAAATCCTTAAAGAAACATATATTTTTCAACTAATTTTTTCTCTTTTTTTAGCTTAAAACATACATATGTGTTGTGTTTAAAAGTTCTCGAATTATGCAGCCTTACTTTATATTACTTACTTTATAATTCTTGAAGCGCATGATCTCATGCGTCCTGCGAAACCTGTGCTGTGGTGAAAATCTGAGATATTGAATTGTGTTTTTGAAATAAGAATCTCTGTTAGAAATATTTTAAAAACATTTTGATTTATTCATTAAAATAAGTTTTTTTTACGTAGTACATACTCATGTATATATTTTAAATGAGATTGATTTACATACATAGATACAGATATAAAAGTACAAGTATTAAAAAAATATTTAATGTGAGAGATTTGAAAAGTTCAGAAACTGAAATAGATATTCGTGACATTTTATTTTTGTTTCTTATAAGGGACATTAAATTTGTGTTTCAACAGCCCCTCATTAATTTCAATCGCGCATATTCAAAGCTGCAGGTAACTTGAGCTCTTAGCAAAAATTTAGTAAACCTCTGTGAATATACGTTAGTGAATTTTATTCGCATTGAGTTAAATATTACAATTTTTCAGAAACTGAAACATTTATTTTACTGAACAGTTTTAAGATATTATTAGGTCAAATTGCCTAAATCTCATGGCTAATGCCATGAAGTATTAATGCTCAGTATCTTAAAAAGCAATCGGGACGCAATAGTTTTTCTTTAGATTTGTTCATGAATGCATGAAAAATATTGCGACACCACAAAAACGTTAATTAAACACTCGACACAAAGTTCGTAAAAAAATAAAAAATTATGTTTCAGTTTTTACATTAATTAGATTTCAAAATTATGCTTCAAGTAATGATTTTGTCCTTAAAAAATAAAATTACTAGCGATATCGAAAAAGAACTTGTGCGATAGTTTTATAGCTCATTATTATCAAACGAATCACTTTAGTAAAAATTTTTACATTTAAGCATTTGAAACAAAGGAAATGAAACGAAGTTTTTCGAGTAGTCGTTACGAATGGAAAATTAAGAACGCAAATGTTCGTTTTAGTTTCGCAACATTAGAGCTCGATAGTCTTTACCGATAAGCCTTTGTTTTTTATTTTCGATATTGAAAACGAACTTTATGCAAGGATCTTGATCTTGTCTTAATATACTAAAAAGTTTTACAAAAATATACATACATAAAATTATTGACTATTAGCTTTGCTGCGAATATATCTAAATTTCAAAACAGTGACAATGCACAAATTTTCTTTTCTTCGCAGCATCCTTTTAAATGATTCAAGAATTTTCTCAATTTTTTCTGCCACTACGAAGTGCAAATTCTTCCTCTGTGAAATCGGACATGTGATTTATTCCCATGCGAAAAGTCACCTCCCCAGCTTCATACTTTGTATTATGCTGCTGTACCTTGACTTTTACTTTAGCATACAATTCGCGACGCATTTCATCCTCTGCTTTGTCTTGATAAGATTTCGCAAACTTCGCCTAAAACCGTGTTCAATTTCAACAAATTATGATAAATTAAAACAGGACAATGACCATTGAATTTACCTTATATTCCTCCCATTCTTCATCTGTAACTAATGCCATTTTTCTCTCTTGGTGCTCTCCTCGTAAAAAAAGATTTTGCACTACTGATTGAAGTTATCTTAAATGAGTCACGACTGAAAATAAATGCAAAATAAGAGCTTTACCAGCCAATGCTTTGTTATTCATTGAACAGCAAAGAGTATTCTTTGTTTAAACCAGAATATTCTTTGTATAAAACATATACTAAAAACAGTAATAAAGGGTAGCACAATGGCGACGTGAAGAAATTAAAATTTTTTGTTTTATTCCAAATTTGGATAATTTCAAATTAATTCAATTTTGCGTTTGCTGTGTGCAAAACTCATGAAAAAAACTTCCAACTGGACTGAAAATTTTGCAGGATTTTTTTGCAATTTTGTCCCAAAAATTCTAATTAAAATTCTAATTAAAACTACGTAACGTAAATGAACGGCATTTGTTCCAAAATGTGGAATTCTGAATTTGTCCGTCCGAGTTTGTTTACTTTTTACACTTTTTTCATTTTACATTTTCACTTATTTGCGAAAACCAAAATTTTTCCACAATGCGTTCGAAGAAAATGCCAGGGGTATGCAGCAGTGATTATATCCAAATTATAATTATTATATTCTTTGAAATTTATTATTCTTTGTTGAGCAGTTCAAACTTTGATTTTCTGCTTGTCTAAGCAGCTGATTGTCCGTTGCGTTGTTTCTGTTGTCTACGGATACTCTCAGCTGTCAAACTTTGTTGTTTCACACTTAGACAGCGTTTACATGAGGAAACTTTTGAAAGAAAGTTTTCCTGTTTGTAGGCAAGAAGGGAAAAACGAAAGGGTGGTGTACAGAATTTGTCGTACACGTGAAATCCCTTTCGTTCTATTCTTTACCTGATATTATGCTTTGAATTTACGTTTGTTGTGGCGAGTTGACGCAGTAATTGCTTTGAAATTTTCTTGAACAAACAAATGCAAGTTTCCGTGTGTAAACGCAAAAGAAATTCACAAAAGAGAATAGACAAGAATTTCTCAGACCGAATTTGCTCGTATAAACGTTGACCATGTAAATTTTTGACTAATATTTTTCACTTAATAAATTCACATGTGCATGCTGCACTGTAGAGTTGCAAATCGTTTAATTCTTTTGTGACAACGGCTTCTTTTCATGTAAAAATTTACATTGGTGACTAAATATAAGGTCATTCCTAATATAAATATGTTTTACCAATGCAAATCTCAAAAATCTGTAGGCTTTAGTAAAATACATTCGCGGTGCCCTCTTGAGGTCGGGACCCAGAGCTTTAGT
The DNA here is from genome assembly GCA_963680825.1 of Meiosimyza decipiens. NCBI lineage: Eukaryota > Metazoa > Arthropoda > Insecta > Diptera > Lauxaniidae > Meiosimyza > Meiosimyza decipiens. Next base: position 12,141,090 of record OY804261.1, on the reverse strand, counting down.
CCTCGTATCCCTACCTTAAACTGGAGCTGTTTTCTAAGAGAAAGTAATAGCTGCGTTTCCGTACAATTGATAATTCGACAGTTAAGGAAGTTTTCCTTTGCTTTTGCAGTGTTGCATTAATAAATTTTGACAGCTTTATTATGTAGTTGCATAATTAACCAGAAAAAGTAAAAACAAAGTGCTACCCCATTAGGGCCGTACACACCATACTTCATGCTGTCCATCATGCTTGTCAAACTTCACTATTTGATCATGTGAACGGTTTGACCAGCCGCTTGACACTCATGTTGGATGGATTTCAAATGTTTTTGATTTCTCTGCTGGCTTGTCCGTCCGTACAACGCTAGCTGCGAAGCCTAGTGCAAATTTTTCATTTCAAATAAGATTTGTTGGAGTGAACATCGACGGTGTGCATGAATAATAGCACTAGCTTATGAAATGAATTTTTTTTTATGATCCTTGAATAAGAGGTTACTTTCTTATGTAGTTTTTCTTGCTGAATTCGAATCTGAAAATAAAAATTTTTGCGAATGGTACAGTTTTCGAAATATTGTATGTTTTTAATTTTTTCGACCGCCATTCACTTTAAAATTAATATCTTGAACTAGAAATATCTAATTTGATTGTTTATGATACCAAATTGAAGATAATAAAATGACACACAAAAATGTGTGATTACATCTTTCATTGAATAAGTGGTTCAAAATATATGGATGAAAATATATAATAAAAAAATTTGCATTTGATTCTGGGGCCACGAAAAAATAGAAATAAAATAACAAAAAATAGTTTCACTCCATACACATAGAACGGATACTTTTACAGAAAAATTAAGATGAAGTAGAAGAAAATCTACCACAATATAACAACGGTAGGAGCGATTGAATGAGTGAACCTAAAGCCCCATTTTTTCACAATTTAGGTTTCTTAAGAGACATATCTTCGTTTTTAGGGAGTTGAAAACAATGGTTTTTTATTTTTACAGGAAGCAGCACCTCCGTAAAATAAAAAGCAAAGAAGAAAAGTGAGTAATGCGAGTGATGTGTACACCTCAAAATTTTTTTGCAAATGATGTTTGACAGCATGCTGTATGATGTGAACGCAAAACGAAATTTACAGTTATTCGAGTACGTCAAGCATGATGGACAGCATGAAGGATGGTGTGTACGGCCCTATTAGGAGAAGCACATCAGAGCTGTGAGCGGAAAAGAGAAATAAAAAATAGAAAATTCATTTCACACAAGAGTAGCAACAGTAGCTGTGTTTTATTCGCCATCTGCTGCTAGCTATCTACAGCTAGCAACGATAATTGTATGGGAAAGCAAAAAAATATCGCAAGCTTAGCGAGTAAAATTATAGGTGCTTTTTGTTAATGGCAAGTTGCTTTAGGGCCAGTGTTACACACCAGATTTGTATTTAGTCTATTGTGAATTTCAAACGAAAAGTAGAAGAGCTTTTCCGCAGGAAAATCAATTGCTTAAATGTCAGGTGACAAACAAAACATTTGAATTAAAAAATTTAGAAAGAATCAAAATGAGTATTCCTATTAACGACTAGGAAACTTAGCAACTTGGTCGTTTTATTTTGGTATGTGAGACACTTTCAAACGATATAAAATCTGTTATATTTACTCGTTTTGTTGTCATTGTGAAAATATTTCGGTTTGGCACCCACGTGCAGTGGATGCAAAAAAAAGGTTTTTGAAAGTCAAAATTGAGGACCTTTCTATTTTTTGAAAAAAATTGCATGCAATTTAATATATGGGTGGAGATTGAATTTAAAGTGAAAGATGTCTCATTTTGCAAGAGTTCTTGAATTCAAAAGTAAGGACCTTTTTTGGTTTTTTTCGATCGACAATTATGATGAAAAAAATCCTTTTTTGGTAGGTAGGGTACGCTACGCCTCTGTACACGTGCTTATCTTCCTACACTTTCTCAAATATAAATATTGATGAACGAAGCAAGAAAGTTAGATAAAGAAGTATATACATACATTTCGATAGAAGTAACTTCAAAATAAAATGTTGTGTTTCATAGTTTCCTATGAAAAGTGCTCCATCTGAAAGGGGACTTACAAAAACAATATACTAGTTATATTCATGATATAATAATAAATGTTATATAAAAGCTTGTAAGCTCAACAAATGCGACTTAGTGACATAAAATACCTTTAATATTTATTGTGTTAAGAACAATATCACTTTATATTTAATTAAAGTTTTTTTTATTGTAATTTATTTTAAATACTATATAATGTATATGATTTTATATGTATCATAGATATACTCGTAGCGTCATGATAACATTTTATTATAATAAATTTTCTGTATATACGATAAAATGCAGCGCAACAGAGTTTTTGTATATATTTTTGAAAATATAGTAAAAACAAATGCTAAGGTATATTTTCTTGAAAAAAGCATCATTAAAAATACATATATTATATATAAGCCTTTACAAATGCAAACACAAACAATAAAGCTAAAATTTATTATATAAAAAAGTTTTACAGAATATGAGTAAGATTTGTAAAAAATTGAATCATATAAATATAGGTTATCGGTTAAAGTTGTTTAAAAGAAAAACTAGTTTTTCCTAGGACAAATTAATTCAGCCAAAACGAAGGCACTCGCCACTGAGAGGAAGAATGCTGTCAACGTGAGATAACATTAAATCAGATTCTAAACCGCGTATTTGAATTTTTATGCAAGAGTATCTTGATGTGATATTTGGTGCAGAAAAGCTATCGAGCCTACGATTAAAATAAGCTATGTTATAATTCAGAACATATTCCATGTATCCAATAAGTTTCAGTCAAATCTGTTTACTTGTTAAGGCGAGAATATGGAAAGAACATCCATACTTTCACATTTATATTAGCGTTTATTTTTAAATTGTTAATTGCTTATGTTATAAATGTTTCAATATTTCAGTAATAATCTTAAGTAATCTTTCTTATATTTTTTGAAAAATTATCGAACGTAGCTTTTATAATAACTGCATAATTAAATAAAAAAGCGATCTACATCAAAATAAAACATGTTGAAAAATATTGTTTTTATTTGAAAGATTGTGTTAAAAAGACTTTGCTCTAACACGCTTCGGATAAAGCTGTCTGTATGACCTAGGAAAAATTTAGTTTTCCCTAAAAAATAAATCGGCCTTTAGCATATACTAAACTATATATACTCACTTTCTAAATAGATTTATTTCATTTAACAAAAAGCGGAGAAAAATATAAAAACACATTTCAGCGCCCATATATTGTATGTTGCATATATGGCCGTATATTGTATGTTACACATATGAAGCGCCAAAAAGTAATTTCGATTTTTCGTAATGTTAAAATGAAATTTTTTGAAACAAGCCAAAAAAAGTTAGGTAGGTGTGCTATAACGCAAAAATATTTAAAAAAAAATAGAAAAGTGGAGTTAATCAAATTGGCCTGTGAACGGCTTATTTCCAAGACTTCAACAGCGAAAACGTGCTGATAAAATTTGTAACAGCAGAAAATATTTAGTATATAACAAAACTATCCTCAAGCAATACAATACAAAATGTTTAACTTTTAAAGCTGCAGAGCACAAATTGCTTAAACTACAATAGAACAAAAAAAAATTATAGGCATAGTATATATTTTCAATATATGTATGTAGATAGAAAAAATCTACAAGATAAAATTTTAAAAATTTCATTATGTACCTACATACATATTACGCATAGTCAAAGAATATTTAATAAAATAATGTCCCAATTCAATAGCAAACCAATCAAGATAAGTATAATCTTAAACAAATAAAGATAAGTACAGGTAGTCCCCGACTTACGACTATTCGCACTTACGACCAATTTTTTTCATAGAAAATGCTTAAAATTGTTTCGGGGAGTCCCTAAAATATGTATATGAGAAAAAATTTAAAAAAAACAGTAGTATGTACAAGGATTCGATTTATTTCAGTACAAATAATACGTTTGTTTAAGTGAATAATTTTATATCATCCCAAAAATGGCTGGAACTAGTGGTACAGTATGTATGTAATTTTTTCCTTTAGTTATTTTTTATGAAACTCGACTTACGACTTAATCGACTTACGACCGATGACTAGGAACCTATCTCGGTCGTAAGTCGGGGACTACCTGTATAATGTTAAGCAAAAAGTTTATTAACATTCAATGTTAAGAAAAATGTTTATTAACATTCTATGTTAAGAAAAATGTTTATTAACATTCAATGCTAAGAAAAATGTTAACATTAATTTAAGAGCTCCACTCGTATAGGCTACATTTTCATAAGTTTCAAAATGATAAAAGTAGCTTTTAGGTATCAACATAAAAAAGGTGAAAGGCAATTCGTTTCTTAGTCTAAATAAATTTTTTTAACAAAAAACTTAATTTAAGTCCAATATAAATTTAACAAAAACACTACTCTGTCAAATTGGTATTGATGTAAATGCAAGCCTTTGTTGTAAACCGCATAATATGAATAAAATTCCTAGAATGTGTTGCTTTTCAACGTAGTATAATCACCCAACAACTGAAAAACAATTTTTTTTTTATATATATATTTTTAAATTTATTGAGTTTTTTTATATTGCAAAATATTATTATATTTTTGTATTGCCAAAAAAAAAAAAACATTTTCTATAAACTCAAATGAATACTCATACAATTTTCTATCATTGATCATTTGAGCCTAGAAGCTAGCGCATTACATCTTATGTATGCGCTGCACATAAGATGACGTTTAGAGTAGTGAGTGGGGTCAAACATTTTCTCACTGTATCATACACTGTATGTGTATATTTTAAACTACGATTTCTTACGAAGGGACGTAACCAATATACAGCAACTATGGAGTGTTCTGATAATGGTTGTTTCACTGTCCACCGCCCAAAATTTATCGAAAAAACACGTCTTAATTTACTGTCGCCATCGCTTCGAATAGCTAAAAAATTGATACCAACGATAAGAACAATTTGTAGTGAAAAAACGGAATTCACATATATAGCTTTTCTAAAAAGTTGTCAACCCCTAAATTGATATAAAAAATGTATATTTATGTCATATGAAAAATAATTTAATAAGCTATAATATTGGTGCATAAAAATTTGAAATTTGTGGCATAGTTTTTGAGGTATGACTATATGATTTTTCTTCATTTTTGATTAACTTTTTAAAAAACTCGTTTTTTCCAAGAAATATTAAATTTACATTTCAGAATGAATCTTAATGATTGTTGTATTCAATAACAATAAAATTTTTGTATGCGGTGGTATCTTTCATATAAGATTTTTTTTTTTTTAAATATTGTAGTTCATTAAAATATCTTTGATGACACCTATTTAAGATTTTTTGGAAGCTATACCAACGACTTTCGATGGCCATATCTCCAAAGCTGGTTACTTCTCCCAAATATTTATGACATATTCGATATTCGTATTAAAATCTTCATAAGTCAGATAGGGTTTAAAAATGCGAGGAGGCTAAGAAGCGATCATACAGTCTAAATGGGTTAATTCTTTTTAAAGCGTTTCTGAACAGAAGGGCGGACCAAACTGCATTTTTTTCTTTTCAAAAATATGTGTGTATAAGCAAAGATAAATCTTCGAAGTGATATTAAGATTTTATATTTTTCCCCTAGACAATTATAAGAGCACAACGTAATAATGTAAACTACACGAGTTTTTATAAAAAACAAATGCTCATCAATAAAGTGTTTTTGTTTCCGAGTTCAAGTATGAAAAGTAGAAGCATACAAATACAATTTTCTGTGAACAATTTATACTTTTTAGTGCATTTGTGTGAACAAAACAACCACTTCCTATGTACGAAAACATTAATTTTTGTTTTTATTGCTTTAATTTATTCTTTATATTAATAAAAAAAAGGAAATATGTTAAAGCTGAACTTTAAGTTTTACAGAAATTTAAAAAATGCTTTTATTTACAAAATCTGAAGACATTTTTAAATTCATGTAAAACAAATGAACTGCGTTATTTGTCTACAAACAAGTTCTTGATATAGCAATGCATAGAAGCTATAGAAATCAACTTAATTATTAACTAAATCAAATGTCATCAGTTTAAGTAAGTAGGGGGGAAATATGTGTTCCCTTCAATATGTAATTCAAAAGTTTGCTGTTTTGTAGATAAAAGATTATACATTGCGATTCCGATGTACAATCCAAGCAAAAAATAAAATACTAATTTTGTACCAAATAAAATTCACTCTTGAATCACATTTTTTTTATTGTTTAGTCAGCCCAGTATATATGTACATAGGTTGTATGCTCTAAATGGATTTTACGTCACTGAGTGTTTCATTATTTAGCTGTAGTCCAGTCAATGAAACCAAAAAACATCCTTAGCCATAGAGTTTTTTTTTGAATGAATGGATTTTTAAGGAGCTTAATAAGAAACATTATCTGTAGATGTCCATAGAATTTGCGTATGTTTAAAAATATGAAATGTAAGAAATATTGGTGTAAACATGGTTAAAAAGTCAAAATATCACTGCATTCTTACAAAAATTTAGTTGAATGCTTCTAGGAATACATATAGCCATCGAAAGCGTTTCTAAAAATCTATATAATTTGGATGTATCTGAATCAATTTTAAAATATGAATCTCATATGCATGCAAGTTAATAGCGACTTCTGTTGGCTATAGCTATATCCTAGAAACTAAATTAAATGTAGTTTTATCAGACACTTTCCCAAAGCCATTCCAGATGGTTATTATAAGAATACAGTGGTATTCTAGCTTTCTATACGCAATGTTCTGTACACTCTCTTCATCAAATTTTAGAAAAATCTACTAATGCACAAAAAGTTCTTGTCTGTTTGACTTAATTGATCAATTGACTAGACTCATGGAACTGTTTTGAAATTGAGCACTTGCAAATCGCAGTTGTTTAGAAATATGATTTATTGAAATAAGCACGGCTAGCCAAAATTGCAAGCTTTTATTAGAATTCAGCACATTTTTTTTAAATCCGTACCAGATTTTAGAATAGGGCTGACTAACTTAGCGTAAAATACAAATATTTATGAACAGCATAAAAGTTTATAATATTTACGGAGTTAATTAAAGCACTTTACAGAAAACCTAAAGAGAAAAAAAGTGTTTGAAGTATTGGGTGTGTTTGATTTTTACAGCAATATTTTCTTCTTTTTTTTTAAATTACGAATAATTATGGAAATTCACACTAAATTGCGCTTAAGTGATAATGCTATGGCAGTTTTTACATAAACTTTTTACTTATTTCTTTATATTTTAACTTTAGTATTTGTTATAATCAATTAAATGTTATTTTGTTTTTGTATTTTCATTATTGTAAAGATGTTGTTGTGGTTTTAACTGTTGGTTTTTTATGTTATTTTGTGTAAAAAGAGTGTGGTAAATTGTAGAGTTTGTTTATCTTTCTCACAGAATTCTATAACCTTGACAAATATACAAATATGAATGTAAATACTAAGTTAGAACATTCAGCAAAACAAGCTAGTCTACACAAAATAATTAATTTTTGCAGATTAAATTTTGTTGAGTAGTCTTACTTACTTACTGAATGTTTACGAGTGGGATAGTCAGAAGACATGCTTATTTCGCAATCAATTGGAAGGTCTACTAGCAGGTATAGAAAAAGCTATAGTAAAAAAACCGCTCATAGGCTAAGAGCTGAGACAAATGTTTGATGTATACGCACTGTGCGTATACGTAGGTTAATTTCTCACAAAAAATACGGCAATTCTTTGTTTGTCAAGGTAAAAAATTTGAGGGAGATATTACCACTTTATCAATAATTCACGGCTATATAATGATGATTGGGGGGTTTTAAATACCAAACTTTAAAGAATACTTTATAAATGCAGTTATGGTAAAATTATATTAATAGAATGCTAGAATACATAAGTTTTTATCGCATAGCGAACGGTTTTTAACTTTGCCAGTTTTAAACGCATGAAAAGCGGCTTTTATACCTGTTGAATAAGGACTGCTCAGTCTGTCCATCTGTGGCATCCGGGGTTTTTTTGATATTCAATGTTAAAGGTTACAAAAACTAGTTTTTATACCTATTACTTATAGTTTTATATTAATTTGACTTGCTACAAAAAAAAAACAAGTAATTTTTACGTGCCAATAGCCGCTTTGATGATATACATAAGCTGGGGGACCTACTATATCTTTTGTGTAACATAATGTGTATATAAATTGAGTATCATTTAAAAAGTATTTAAAAAAATATATATTACTTTGTCAAAAATTGTCTATTTTATATAGTTTTTCTGAGCTGAGCCGGTTTTCATGCATTTAAATATAACGTAGATATGCCAGTCAGTCGCTAGCTTTAAGTCTATGATTGAGACTTTATTGGATTTTTTTTTTTATCATGATGCTATAGTCGCAAGTTATCAAAGTGTGATTTGTTAGTATGGTGGGTGGTGTGCTATTTTAATTCGTTTCTTTTTTTGTATAATATATATATATGTATTTAATTGTTAGTGAAATTATTATATATCTATATACTTGTATATATAATAACATTATTTTAAAAATGTTCCTGTCATTCATTACAAATCATTTTTTTTTTAAATATTTATAATATTTTATACTGACTTAATTTGTTGTTTCTATATCAAAATATCAAAAAAGAGTTATATTACTTTCAATTAATTTGAAATTGCAGAGTATTCAACTTTAATATATTTTTTTTTAACATACTTATTATCAAATACGCAACTTTTGCTTTCCTAACTGAGAAAAAGTTACAAATTTAATCATTTTTATTAATAAATTTATTTTTGATGTATAAGTTTATATTATAATATAATTGTGTATCATGTTTATTTTCCTTTAAGACAATAGCACAAATATTTTATTACAACGTTTATTTTAAAATATTTATTAGAAAAAATTTTGTAATTCTGAAGCGTTTCTGTTTTTATTTTATTTAAAAAAAAAATCTTTTAAATTTGAAATTTAAAAATTGTTCGATTTAAATTTTTCTTTTTTAATATTTAGGGCCTTTGTAATATTTCTGACTCCTCTAAACTAAATTAATGCCTAAGCAATGTATGTTTTTATAAATTTCACTACAGCTAAATAGCTTTTTATATATTGCATATTTTTAGGCATTTGTTCAGATTAGAATAACCAAAATTTGCAAAGATTTTTTTTTGTATTGTAATCATATGTATATTTATGTATTCTATTATATAATTTTCATATATTGTTGTCGTTTTGTGTTTGTGTGTGTATTTATGTATGTGTTAACGTGTAGTAGTTTGTATATTTAAATAAAAATTGCTTAAGTTTAAGTATTTAAACATTTCTTTATAGCTGCAGCTTTTTTCTTATCATGCCTTAGTTTTTATAATTGTCCTTTTTTCTGTTTTTTGTTTTACCTCCTTAACGCGCTTACAATATTTTAATTTTTTTTTTTTCATTTAACATCATTATCGTAATGCTCATTACAATTATTAGCTTTAAAAAAATCGTCCGTTCTTTTCGTCTATATTCATATAAAACTGAGTTGCTCTAAAAAAATAATTCTAGCTGCTTCATTTTCTTTCATTTGATGCTGCTTTTGTTGTTGTTTTTGCTATTATTGTTTCCACTGTTGTTTTTGTTTAAATGAAAATTCAAGAGTGTACTGCTTAGGCTTCGACCTTCTTCTTTTCCTTCTTCTTCTTTAAAAAGGATGGTGTCCTGAGTCCCTTCTTTTTCTTTTTGTCTTTCTTAGGCGAACCATCTGTGGATACATCCTGGAACCGTAATAGAAATTTGCGATTAGAATATCGTTTGTGATTGTGTGTGTTAGTAATAAAACTTTTCATTAACTAAGCCCATATGTCAACTAATACTTTTCATTTAAATTGTTAGTTGAAGAAATTTAGGTTCGTCAAGAAATTGTCATAGAATTCGCAGCAGAAATTTTCAAAAGTACATGCTGCTGCTCGCATGAAATTTAAATTCGTAAAATTTAAAATTTCAAAGAATTTAACGATACAACGAAATGACTTAAGCCTTAACCGAAATAGACGTGACGAGACGATAGCAACTAAACGAACGTTTGCAGTAGTTGCGTCTGTTTTGACATTTAACCCAAAATGTCACGCTAGCCAACGAATCGAAGCAGCTGTCTTGACGAGTAGTGACGGGTTCAAGTTCGGTTCTTACAGAACAACACGTCTCGTCAACATGTTTCGTCCACTTTCGATCAGTTAAGTACGTTCATTTTAGTTATGAACATTGGTTTCCATATACTCGTAAAATCTATTTTGGTTTAGGCTTCAGCCGGGTTTGCTTGTGACTTATAGCCCGCTGCGAATGTTGTTCAACTCCAACGAAACATGTAATTTCATTTGCGGTTTCAGCCCTCACCTCGCTTGCCTTGTATTTTCTTTTCTTTTGATTTGATTTGTGATTTGCGGTTGCAGCGCTCACTTCGCTTTTTTGTCTTTTGTTTTGATTTCATTTGATTTCTGATTTGCATTGACAAAAGCTTGATAGACTTGCAATCGTGGCAAGTGACTTGATGGCTGTTTCAAGTGCGCTTACGCATACCTCTTATTTTAATGGGTATAACAAAGGTGCTACATTATGAATTCTATGTTGAGGAAAAGATGCTGTAAACATTCTTAATCATAAAAAACTTACCTCTTTACTACTTTGCGAAAATGTGCTCAGATGGGCCTCTGAATGATCACCATTTTGTACATTTTCACCTGCAAAAATAAAAAAGATATGAAAAGAATAAAATAAGCTATTGATTTATGCTATTTAAATTTTATCCACATGAAATGATTTAGTTAATGATCAACGAAAAATACTATAAACCAAAAACAAAATGGATTAAAATGCTTTAAAATTAACAATTGAAGGTATGCATGTGTGCTTTTTTAAAACATTTTATTTTATGAGATTTAGTTGATTTTTTCTATATACTACTACACAAAGCCGAAAAATTTTTTGTGTTAGACATGCAAATTTTGAAAAAAATTGTACTACGATTTTGAGTTATGCACATATTTATGTAACTACTTTTCGAAATTGTATTTAAATTAAAAAATTTTAAACTTTTACCTGTTCGAAATTCATATTTTTTTGCTCGCTTCTTCGCTTAAAAATTAAAATGACTTAAATTAAGTTATTTATGTAAATGCATGGCAAAGGATTTGTAAATCTTATTAGGAATATTAATATTTTATTGAAACATACTTTTTTTTCAATTTATTAAACTCTTAATTACAAAAATGCGTTACTTTTTAACAAAAAAAACAAATTTTCTTATTCAATAAAAAATAAGTTTATTATAACATATGACCGCTCAATTTCACTGTAAAGGAATTTTCAACAACAAATTCCTTGTGTAATCTCTATTTTTGGAAAGTTAATTTTGTGCTGATCAATTTTCCCAAACAATACATACAGGTGAGACGTCCAATTGCGAAACCGGCCAAGTCCGAAAAAATCAAATTTTGAGATATGCTCATATATCAAAATCAAGACCATGGCTTTATCTTTCTACAATGTTCTTAGATTAAAAAAACTTTTTTTTTGACAGAAATATTAAGCCCTTTAAATTTATTTTTGATGCATAGATTTCAAAACCGGCCAAGTCTATGAAGTTGCTTTCAAAATCAGTACATTCAAGTCCAGTTCAAAAAACATTCCACTTTTTTTCAAACAAAATTTGTCGAGTACTATGTCAAAATCCATGTTCATTGGATCATAACCCGCCAAGCCTAAAATTGTTTTCTCAAAAACAAAGGCAGTTGAATTTCGAAAATTCTGATCTGACGTGTTTTAAGTAAGAAATTTTATAAGTTATTATGTGGGATATAAGTTTTAATTTTTCTATGAAAAAAGATGAAGATAAAAGTTTTTCGTTGTTTTTCCAAAAATATCAAAAAAGGTACTTGGCCGGTTTTGCAACTGGACGCCTCATATCACCAGCAAACATTGATATTGTAATTCAAGTGGAGGAACACAGAAAATTCAGCCTAATAAATACTCCAATATAGATTGACGGTGAAAGGGGTGCTTAACTTTAAAATAGCGTCTAGCACTCCCTAATCCGATGGAAGCAGAGCTTCGAATTTCTATGATCAAAATTCATTTAACAATTTTTCAACTGCGCGAACTGAAAGAAGTGTAATACGCAAGGTTCACTTGAAGTTGAAATTTTTCTAAAGCGCATGGTTCGGTTCATTGAATATGAAAATGCAAATCCAGCAGTCTCCATAGCAATACAAACTAAAATTCGAAACCATTTAGAGTATTTGATATTACTTAATAGCTCTTGCATTTGTTGATCCATTAAAAAATGCCAGGACAATCGAAAATTTAAGTGAAAACAACCAAACAATAAAAATTTTTGTATGTAAATTTTATCAGAGAATTTGACTAAAACTGGTGCAAGAGTGGTGCTGGAGGGGTAGTGTAAATGAAAAAAAAAATATTTCTTTGATAAGAAATAACTTTGTCTCAGACACCAAACCTCTCAGGTTAGAACTAAAACAAGTCGTAGATGATCGTATTTAACCGTATCAAAATCAGATTAATTTACCTTTATCTCGTAACGCTGACGTGTTAGCCTCAACGACCCCAAATTTCCCAAGAAAATTAACTTTGTTCCACACTCTCGCCACACTGATTAACATCGCTCCTTTACTGCAAGACCGTAAAAACTCCAAAAAAGTTTTTCATGTTTCATTTTGTGTGAAAAAATCTCATTGCCTTGTAAGAAAAGATTGTGTAAACATACTTTTTTGAATTTTCATAAAAAAAAAAAATTTATTGAATGCGTTTTTCTCCAACTTTAGGTTTTTTGAGTTTTGACGGTCTTGCAGTAAAGGAGCAATTTATTGATCAATGCCAATTTGAAGCCTTGCATAATATTAACAACTGATTAAAATTTCGAAAAAGGATATGGTATTAGAATTCCCTATATTTTGACGTCAACAGAAATAATTATAGGTAGGGAATTCACAAGGTGTTATAAATCATAACTCGTAAGTACAATTTAAAAAAAAAATATGATCTGTGAGCACCCATCACAAGCTTATCGATACGATTCTCTCAGCGAAAATTTGTGGTTTGCAAATTTTGTTTTGTCACTCTCTTTCTCTCTATAAAAATAGAAAATGTAATGCAACACTCAGAAAACAGGATGCAGAGCTGTAATGTCTTATTCTATTTTCATATCTCAACCAACAAAATATTTATAACTATTGTAAAATTATATGATATACGACTAATACAACATACTAAGACAACTTGTGAATTCCCTAATTGTTTTACCGTAGGTTTGAAAATTAATATATTTTAATGAAATATTGGGAATAATATAGGAAAGTGCCACTTTGACTTTTGTAAAGTTATACAATATACCACTGATACTACATACTATGGCAACTTGTGAATTCCGTAATTGCTTTACCATGGATTTGAAAATTAATTTATTTTAATGAAATGCCACTTTTAATAGTCACCCAAACTTCGCGGATTCAATGAATCAGGTTTTGTCGATAGCCCAGGGTTTGATTTAATATTCAAGACACATTTATGGCATTCAAATTCAGCTCATCATTTCTTGGATCAATCTTACATATACATAATCGAAGAGAAATATTTCCTCCAAAGAAAGAAATCCCAAATCTTTGAAATCACTTAGAGACAGTCGCAAGAGATATTTCAGTTAAATTTTTTGGGTATTATTACTAAATTGAAATGACGTCAAAATGCAATGCGAATAAGTTAAATCTTTTGAAACCCGTTTTTTAATTTATAAAATATGAATATTACAAAATTTTAATTTCAAGTGAATGAGAAATATATATACATTGGAAAGTTTAAAAATAAATTTTAACTTCATTTAATTTTAATGAATTTACAAAAATGAAAAATGCTATCCTTTTCAGAAAATTTCCTTTTCTAAAAAATAAAAACTGTTAATCTGTCGACTTTAACAACTGTCTAGGAAAGCTATTCATTTGGCGGAAAGATTAGTCATCAAAAGATATAATAAATTTAGGAGACTTTTGCAAACTCAAAATGTCACTAAAAAAAATGCATATGATTTAACGGAGTGGAACGCGATCTAATGTTTCCGCATAAGAATTTTTGAGAGGACCCCGATCATTTTGTACGAAATTAAGGTTATCTATAGGAAGCTGAAACATAGTTTATGGCATCCTGATTACAAGATTCTTAAAAGAAAAACTTTTACCGTCAAGATTTTGGTCGCTGGAAGAGCATGGAACCCATACAATATTAGCCACATATGCAGTTTATAACATCATATCTTCTAAACTATCCATAACTCGGGCTTCTGACTGCATAGCGACTTTTTATCAGGATGATAGGAGTATAAGTACTTAACCGATACTTATACGTGACCGAGTGGTAATTATTTATCCAAAAAAGTGGTGGGAGCCTTTGTTATAATATAGTTAGTAAAATTCTGATCAAAAGTCTATAGGATCATTAATCTGAGTTATGGACAGTTCAAAAGATATGGGAAAATCAAAAATGTAATATATGGTAAATTTTGCATGGGTTTCATGAACCTTCAAAACCAAAAAAAAAACCTATAGATAAAAGTTTTTAGTGCCTAGACACTTCATCACAGAGTGCGGTAAACATCTGTGCAACTTTTCAGCTCATGTAGTTAAACCCAAATTTTTAACAAAAATTGCGGATCCTCTATCGTTTTTGACCCCTCGTAGATTAAAAATTTCAAAGCCTTAACAGATTTACAGTTTTTGTTAAAACAAAAAATAAAATAACATGATTAAAACAAAATCAATTTTTCTTTGCGATTCAACGCCAAATTTTCTGCTACTCCTTTGGCTCAACGCTTACTGACGCCATCCAATGAAGCACGTATTTCTTCAGTAATCTGGGTTATTTTGGTTTTGCAATCGCACATGATGGCGCGATTATGCAACTCGTTGGCGCGTATAATGCTGTTAAGCAGATTTTCTAATTCATGTTCCAATAGCAGTACAGTATCAGCATATTTCAATGACTTGGAGTGGAAAAGTTTCAATGGTAGTGGTGTATCAAAAGTTTTCTTATTCATGTTGAGACTATGTCCAATTGTTGCGGCAATAGCACCACTACCTTTTACAGAATTTGCAACTTCATGGTGATGATGACCAGCATCTTTAGTAATAGAGTTTGTGGATTTTTTATGATGCTGCTCCACACCCAATTGTTGAGAGATTATATTGATTTCATCATCAATTACTTTAACAAGTTTTGTTTTAAGCTCTTGTGGATGCGTTTGAAGATTTTTCATACAATCAGAATTTTTAATCACAACATTAATGTGAATTTCAATGGATTTTAACAACGAACGCGTTGAGTCTGTGGTCGAGCAACTTGCGGCCTCTGAAACTGAAACATGTTGATCATGTAAATGTTGCTGTTGATTTATTTGGCTTTCTGATCCAATTTGATTTTGATCTTCTTCAACAAGACGACGACGCGATCGACGTTTTAAGGCATTCAACGTTAACGACAAATGCTTGTGCGGTGTTTGTTGATGTTCAATAGATGTTTTATAGTCCATATCTAGTGCTTGATCTGATTCAGGTTTATGTTGTATATCGTTTAAAGAACGACTGCTGCACTGCTGTTGATCATCAGAGACGATCGGTAAAAAGTTACGCAAAACATATGAACGATAAAGATTTTCAGTTGTGGCACTTTTATTAAGAGTAACTGCTGATGATGCAAGCGCTGGCAACGATGCGGTACTCTCATTTTCTTCTTCATCAAGTACATGATGATTGTGTTCGTGATGTTGATCGTGTTCGTCATGATCATCTCCTGTATGACTAGGATTAGATACAGCAGGATATGAACCAGTCATAGAAAGTAAACTAGAAAATTGCTCGGAAA
Source organism: Meiosimyza decipiens (assembly GCA_963680825.1). NCBI lineage: Eukaryota > Metazoa > Arthropoda > Insecta > Diptera > Lauxaniidae > Meiosimyza > Meiosimyza decipiens. The sequence continues at coordinate 12,125,180 of OY804261.1, read as the reverse complement.
TGGCATCGTGTTGATAGTCATCGTGCTCGTCAAAATCAGCAGATGAGCAATTGACATGTTGACTGCTGTTGCTACTGAATTTTGTGTTAGATTTTGTGAGGGAGTGATGATAATGTCGTCGTTTACGTTGTGGATTTGGTTCTAATTGAATTTCCTTTACGGAAATAAATGAGCCATTTTTATCTGTGTTGAAATTCGTTTTTGCAATGTCATTGTTGCTGTTATTATTATTGGTATCGTTAACGAAACTCAAAGCAGTAGATTTAATAAATTCAATCACTTTTTGACGCTGCAACTCAACAGCCGATAGTAAATTTAATGGATGCAATGCAACAGTTGGCAAATAATGCAATGGATAATTGAAACCGTAATGCGAAACTGTGCGATAAGGTGGTGCAGTAGGTGCGACTCGATCTTGTTGATGTTGTGTCATATTTTCCAAACTTTGGTTGTTGTGATTGTCATTGCTGCTGTTGTCCGTGACAGCGGTTAATGGATATGTAAAATGTGGTAATATTTCAATTTTATGTATTATAAATAAATTTGTGGCATTGTTAACAAAACTTTTGGTAGTCGTCGATTTTTCATATAAAAATGCATACTTTTTACAAAACATTGCATATCTTATGGCGCTAGCAAGTATTTCACGTTTGAATTTTTGTATTTGTAAGTTTTTCAAATGATTTTTTTCATATTTTCTTAATTGTAATGTAGTCACAGTTGATGATGTGTGAAGTGAAGAGTTGTGTATGAAATTTTTTGTGATTATGAAGTTATTCGTAGCTGAAAAATAGGCAATAAATGTGGTATGTTTTTTTGTGTATATGTATGGTGTATGATTTGAAAACATGAAACACTGGACGTTGCACAAGTAAGACAAACACAGTTAACACAAAAATATGCTTAAGATATAGAAAACATTAACAGGAAAAGTATATAATCATTATTCTTTAAAGCTAAAATATTACACTGAAGGAACAGCTTAAAATTATACCTATTTTTAAGTTTAGGTATTATTACAAAAAATGACATACCCTTTCTAACATTATTAAGTCTATGAAATTTGGCTCAAATCTTCCTGAGATAACACCTAACTTATGGGGAAAAGTTTAAGATAGTTTGAGTTTAATTAGAGGAAAGTCCGATGAAAAGTTGTCGGTGAATATTTTTCTTGAATATACCGATGTCACAACTTAATATTGCGGTCAAAGAACAAAATACCACTATAGTCCGATATTAAATTAGCATTGGTGAATATTTCTTTTAATCTATCGATTTCGCAGAGATTTTTTTCACATCTTAATAATAATGCGGCCAAAAATCAAATTAGCACGATAGTATAACATTCTGTTGAGCACCGTCATGACGTCAAAAGAATGAGCAGCCTAAAGGGAGAAAATAATCAAACTAATGGGACCAACTCCTTAATGTTTCTAGAATACAACTTATTATAATAGCCATAAAATAAGGCTAAGCATCCTTCGCCAAGACGGTACTCAACAGACGTAACGACATTTGCATACTCTATTAAAGTTGTTGAACTCAATCTATCAGCTCGAAAGTAATTTTTAGAGCCCTGGTCCAGATGTGCGAATTGTACACCAATTAAGATTGAATATGGTATTTTTCATGGGAAAAAATCAAAAATTATGACTTGAATTATATGAAAAAATAAGAGCAAATGCAGGAGTAATTCCATTTGGATTATCAAAATCGTTGCACAAAAACATAGTCTTCGAAAAACATATGCCAACTTGCAGCGGGTGTGGTATTTACGTGAATTTATCCTGCAGTGTAATCTCCATAAGTTTAAAATTTTTAAGATGAAAAATATAATTTAGTTTTAGAGTAAAATTTTGCGCTCTACTTAAATTGTTCTTCAAACTTTGCGCTATTAATAAAGGGTGTCCTAATAAGAGTGCACTTTTTAAATTTTGTATTGTTGTTTTCGTGCAAGTGGCAACTCTCTACTCGTATAATCTATGATTGTTTCGATTATTAAAAATGTAGCACTACACAAAAGAACCACGCTTTATCATTGTGAAAACCCATTACAAAAATGGGGAAAGTTACGCTGTGACCGCTCGGGAGATAGTACACTTAATGTGTCAACAATTAAAAGAATGGTTAAAAAATTTGAAGAAACTGTGTCGATTATGGATAGCTAGTTTCCTTTGCGTCGACGTATCGGTCGGTCTCTTGAAAACATTGCTGCTGTAAACGAGAATGCCGCCGAAAACTCGAAAACATCGTTCTCAACCACTTCAAATTTCAGATGTCATCAGAGCCGCGGTGGCCATTTGCCGAATATTTTATTACATACTTCATCGTAAGAAGTCTGCTTTAAAATGCAATAAAAATATCACAACTCGCTCAAAAAATACGTGTTTTTATGTTTAAATAAAAAAGTGCCAACTTATTAGGACACTCTATGCTTTATTCTACTTCTTCCTTAACCACGAAATCAGGTAGAACTGAATTTTCATGCTTTTTCTTAATTGAAAATATGTAGCAGAAAATTTCCTTTTTTTAATTAAAAAACTTAACAACTTGTTTAAAATAAGCCTGATGTAATGGAGCAAAATCTACACCAGATGACGGTTGAGCTACCTAAACCACATCCATTTTACACAATACTTGTTATCATAATAATTAATTGAGAATAAATTAGTCTATTATACTTTGTAAACTCGTAATAAGTACCTTAACAGTTTATTATTTTATAAAATAAAGTACAATTGCTTAGAAAACAATTCCTTTTTGGATATTTATTGAATCATAAAAACGTACATAAGTTCAAAAGTTAGTACACATTGATTATATAATAAAGCAAATTCATACAAGCATATTTTTTTGTTATTTTTCTTTTCAATTAATAAAAAATAAATAGTTAAACTCTTTGTTAATAAAATGTATGCAAGCAAAAAGCATATAAAATGCTATATTAGATATGAGTGTTCAATTAGTCAGCGTTTATATTTCAATATAAAAAAAATGTTACTAAATACAACCAAAACCAGTGAGAAATAAGTTTTTATACGTTTCATTTTTTACATGACATGAAGAAACAAAAAAGTTATAGAAAACAATATTACAGTACATACATTAAAAGTGATTTTTCTTTTTTTAAATAAAAATAAAATACCATTCGAAATAATAATACAGAGAAACATAGAAATGGCGGCAGCTTTTCTTTTATGGTATTTAAAAGTATTATAACGTAGTATTCAGCAGTAAAATTTAAACTTCAACTTTTTAAGGTTTGTTTTATGTTGAAAAATATATGAATTTAAAACAAAAAAAAAATAAAAAAATAAATTTCCGCAAGACAATATTTAATCCTTCGAGCAATTATTGAAACAAGCACGAAATGTGAATAACGCACAAAAACATAGTTTCAATTAAATATACATAGCAATTTCTTTTATTCGAATATTTTTGCAACTGATTCGATAATAAAAAATTGTGTATATTATAGTTGCAGCTTTGTTTAATATATGCGTTACTTGCGTTTCACTTATAAATCGTCGTTTATAGTAGAAATTTTATGTCGCATTCTTTTGGCTTAAATTTATCCATCGCAGTTGGAATCAATATGTAACCAATCTATTTAAAAGCTTTTAATCAAACAGTATCAATGTTTAAAAGATTGAAAATAAACAAATTTTACCACAGGCTTTAAGGTCTCTTTGACTTGAACATTAATTTACGATTTACGACGACGTATTTAATCTTCTGTTTCGGAAATTGAAAATGTCTGTACTTGGCATGATATTTGTTCTACATACTGATTGAGTATAATATCTTCGCGCAATCTATTTTGTTCCTGCTCAATATCCAATTGTACTTGAATGCATTCATCCATGTTGCGCGCACACTTGGCCACAACATCACCATAATCATCAAGCTTACGTTTATAACGTTCTAAACGCGGTTGCACTGCATCGATTTCGCCACTTAAAGCATCAATTTCTACATCGACTGCAGTGTGCTGTTCCTCTGACGATGTTTCTTGTGTGGAAGCCGCAGAATCTTCCACTCCATCATGTATATCAGATAAATTCATTGATAAAGTTGAACTTGAACTATGCAACACTGATGCCGACTTTTTTTGTTGTTGTTTGCGTCGCTTTTGTGCTCTCTGATTATTGCTGTTCGCTTGTAATTTTTTAGGCGTCGCTTGTGACATGCTTACCCAAAATCTTGGTGAACCACGCACAAGTTTCGATTGGAAAGCATAAACAGGTGATGTTTCTGCTGATGTATCTGTATTGGTAGCTTTAGAAGAGTTGCCGTCTTTTTTTGCTTTATTTAAATGGCAACTAGAAGTACAAGCTGCGCTCAACGACGAAGCAGCACCAAAGGGACTTTTACTAAATATGGCGCTGGCATTGGAACCTTGCAAACGTTTTACACTACGTGGTATTGCTGCATTGCGTATATTTTCTAGAACAAAATTGCGCTTACAATTTGGAGTTATTGTTGGGTTTTGATGATGATGTAGTCTCTGACATTTGTGACTTTCAGGCATTGAGCATGAAGATGGCGAACGACAAACTATCTTTTTCGTTGGAGGCGGCGGTGGTGTAGTCGTATTTATTGATGTCGATGTTGGTGATGCTGTTAAGTCTAGTGGTCGATAATAATTAAGTGGTGTCAGTGAACGTGAACGACGTGCACGTATTGATGGCTGCGTTGAAACTTCAGCTTGAAAGGCTTTAGTGAGATCATCATAAGTTTGAAATTTATCAATGGAATGCGGTAAGCTTGATTGTTGGCGATGCTGCTGATTTTGTTCTTTTTCATAGGACCACTGATCTAGTGAACGACTCAAAATCTGTTTTACTAATGCGCCACCGCCGTCTTTTTTAACTTTGGTAGTATCATATTCAAAACTTTTCGAAAGATTGAGCGAGCTCAAACTGCTGACTTCAATATTTTGAGGAGAGCTAGTTAACTTTGGAGTGAAATTTGTACAGTCGTCGTTGACCGAAATTGTCTCTTTCTGTAACATCGATTGTTTTTTTTCTTGTAGCAGTTGTTCAATTTTAGAGGGTGTTAATTTATTGCGTATGGTATTTTCAATTTTATCAAAGATCAACGCTTTCTCTTTGAGTTGTCTTACTTCGATTTTTTCCAAAATAATACGTTCCAGCGAATTAAACTCAGAAGTATTTTCTTTATCATCATTTAGGTTTGAGCCTTCAGCAGTTTGAAAGTTTGAATTACTTTCATCATTATGACTTTCTAAATCTGTTCTCTCAATATTGGAATTGTCTTCTCCTGCAGGATTTTGTGCAAAAAGCAAAAACTCTTGCATTTTTGCTGCATATTGTGGTGATAAATTTTCAGTGTTTGCTTCTACGTTAGCAACAGCTCCAACTGCAGACATATCAACATCATTAATATCATTAGAACAAAAAAGCAATTTCTCATTGGAACCACAAATGTTGTAGGTGTGAGCTGAGAGATTATCGTCGTTGTCAACTTCGTCAGCGTTGTCTTCAGCCAAATTTTTGTACTCATCAGTATCAGCATATTCGATACTAGGTGCTATTTCGCCTTTTACATTTGACGTTGAATCTTTAGAGAGTATCTTGGTAACATAGCTACGTCCATGAAAAGTTTCATGCTGCTGCTGTTCGTTTTGTTGTCGAGCTGTTTCGTCAATTGCAGATTCTGTATCACTAAACGTTGGTTCATGCTGTTTGTTACAAAAAAATGCAACATGATCTTCCCAGAGTTCTTGAAATTCATGTTTACGTTGACAACGTTCATCACGTGTCATCAGACGTCTACATGCATTAGTGCTAGTTGAACTTTGTTGCGATTCATTGGAACTGGGAGCAACAATCAGAGTATCGTCGGCAGCAGCAGTAGTAGTAACATCACCAGGAAACGTGGCATTCTCTTCATCTTCAAGACTGCTGAGTTCCCTTTGCCAATTGCCAAACTCCCATATATCTGTTACAGAAGTAACATATCCAGTTGATGGTAGTAGATCACCATCATCACTATTTCCTGACTGCTGTTGCTGCTCAAGCTTTGGTTGGCTTAAATTCACAGCTTCAGTAACTTCTTCCTCTGCAGCTAAGCTTATGTTGCTGGTTACAGTGTGTATAGGTATCGTATTCATAAAATTAACATCAACCGATTCTTCTGAAAAGTTCATGCGTGTTATTTTATCTATAAATGTTGTGTTTGCTGTGTTGCTATCGCCGATGCGTACGATACTAACACAACCACCACCACCACCACCACCACCGCCATTGCTTTCCCGGCTGCTACCTAAATCACTAGACTCTTCAATAACTGGTTCCAATTGTGCTGGAAATGCAGGCAAAGTATCTGTTGTTGCCGTACATGCTGTGCCATCGGAACTCGCGCAATCAATAAATTCAAAGGGCGTTGCATCATCATTACCATTACCATGATCAACGCCATCAACATCGACCAAGTTTCGCAAGCGCGCCTTGATAAAAACCAATTCGGGCTTAAGACGTACAACCTTTTCAAAACAATTTTCGCATAGATCAACATAACGTGGACTTGAAAAGATTTCTTCATATGAATTGGATTTACGTAAAGGTATATATTTTGTGAACAAACGCCTTGGTACATGTTTGTGTTCGGGCTCGGGCAATGATAGTGGTGAATTGAAACCAAAATGCGATAGCGTTCGAAATGGACTAATTGGTCTGCTTACTGGAGACTGTGTTGCGTGTTGCTTTTGATGACGATGTGTTAAAGGTGATGATGGTGAGTTTACGCGCGGCTTTTGTTTACGTGGTGTTGATGCCGTTGAAGTCGGTGGTGGTGCGGGTATGGCAAATGGTATATTCAATATTAAATCATTTTCAAATGGTTTAACTGTTTGTAATGACTCGAAAATTGTATCACAAACATGTGGTGTATAGCAAAATATTGATTTCGTGTATAATTGGTTTTCTGAATCAACGGAATCTGTGAGTGTGGTTGGTGCACCTTTATAGTCACTGTAATGAGCTGAATCGTAAATTGGTGGTTGTTCAACATCAGCAAAAGGATGATAATTAACAATGTCACAACATTCAACAGATTTTGGACAGAGAAAGTTTTCTGATATTGTAAGAGCTTTATTATTATTATTACTATTTCGATTCATATTATTATTGTCATCCCGATGCATTATATCATTGGACGAGATATTTTCTGAAAAACTGCCGCCATTACAAAATTTAGGAGTAAGTTTTTCTTTTTGACGCTGGAAACGTAAGTCACTTTTCATTTCGGCAATCAATTGTTTATTATGTGCAATATTATGATGACCTGCGTAGAGATTTTCTTTATTTGCTGTTGCGTCATATTCATAAGCATCATCATTTATATTTAAAGGATCTTGAATTTTGGATTTTTGATTTATTTGATAAATTTCTTCTCTATCTAAAGTTGAACATAGAAGATAAATCTTAATAAATATATTTTTCAGGCACAGTGGAGTTTTACTATCTGGACCTCGAGTATCCGAATTCACGATAATTTACTACCAAAACGAAACAAGTTTTTCCAGTTTGAATGTTGTTTTTATATGAATTTCGATTATCCGAATTCTAATAAATTCGAATAAAATAAATTGGTCATTCGTTAGAATAATCGAGGTCCCAATAAAGTGTTTAACACCGGCATACAAAAAGAAGAGTTGAGTGTGACTTTTTTGTGTGCTGGTGTTATTATCCTCAGTACAAGTAAAACGGTGGTGTTGAAAACTTTCAAATGATTGACTTATGATGCAGACGCTCATAAGAAACTTTTATATTAACGTGTTATTGCCTCGCTAAGTTTTTTATTCGTAAAATCGTAGTTTAAAAAAGATAAAGCATAAATAATTGGCTCACTTCATAGCAATAATTTAAAAAAAATGCAAAAGTAAACTACAGAAGGCAGGCTCATTGAATCGATTTTAAAATTTTTTGTCATTTATTATATCTGTGGCCAAAAGAAAAAAACAGCCTAAGTTATATGCTTATATATAGGAGCTAACACTCGTCGTGTAAATTAAAATGTTTCGTAACTGCATGAAATCTGAAGGAAAGCATTGGAGTGAAAGCATGTAATCACATGCACAAACACAATATTCATCAACGTATTTGTTGCAGCGTTCATAAACATTTATTTACCAAATTTATAGCTCAGTTTTACAATGTTTGCTATATTATAACTGATTTTGAAAAATAAGCATATGGCTACGTTACCGGTCAAACTAGTTACCATTAAGCCTAAAGATATGCAATGTAATCTTAATGAAAAAGTACTGTGGCTAGTGCAGAATAATACAGTAGCAAAGAAAGACAATAAATCTTATCAATTTCATTGTTTGCTTGGTAAGTGGTAAATGCGGGTATCTGAAAGGTATTCGGCCGCAGTTAAGGATTTAGACCCTCCAATATCTCTTGTACCGGCTTCGCGGCGGCCTTCGGTTGCGGTTCAGTCTATATTAAGTGCAACATTAGCTTCGCTATCCACAGTACTTTTGCATTAAAATTAAATTGCAAACTTTCAGGCATACAAATCAACTCTTTTGACCTAAGAAATCTAGTTTGACCGGTAACATACACACGTTGAGGGTTAAGTTCTTTCATTTTGCCACAAATATACATACATATTATATAGGTTCCATTACAAATTATTAAAACATACAGACAGACATAGTTTTTGTAGTTATTGGGATATAAATTAAAACATTAACTTTGAAAATCCACAATCGTTTCGATATGAAATGACATAGCACTACAATAGTTAAAGAAACAATTTAGTTACGAAATGTTTCTATGTAGAAAGTTAAAAAAATACAAAAGAAGAAATTATATACATATTTTAATTTTTAATTTGTGTTAAACTATAATACATAAAATGAGCAGTAATGTTAGCAATAAGGTATCTAATTTTTTTCAGCACCAAGTTTAAAAAATTATACGATATAAAAAACAACATTTCACGTTACATCATTGAAATAAATTATTTATCAAATAAATGTGCATGTGCATTAATAAGTTTTTACATATTTACAAATATTTATACAGAGTGAAACCATGTCACCAATGTTAAATTATTAAAATTTGGGTTACATTTTAATTTTGTGCATTATTTTATGGTGATTTTGTTAAGTTCGACTCAGATTTACAAATGAGCAAGTTATGTTCTAAAAAATCGGATTTTAAATTTTTACCTCGGCCTGATGGTGGCTTTTTATTGGTTGCCGTATGGGAACGTTCACCGTTAATAAAATCAAGAGTTGCTATAAAAATTTTGAATAAAAAATAAAATATTTGTAAAATATACAAAAAAAAACCAAAAATTAACAAAAAAAAATAAATGCACAAACTTATTTAGATGTTTTTTAAAGTTGGTCGCTTATAATCTTTTTTATTTTATCGAAAATAAAAAGTGTCTAATATTCATATACAACATGCCATCAATATATTTTTGTTTACTATTTCTACTGAAAACATTTCAATGTTGCAGCTGCAGCGACTTTTGATATGGGTAGCTATGGTTAATTAATTAATTAAGTTAATAGAAAAGAAAACTAAAAATATTTACATGAAATACAAGTTTTGCTGAATTTAAAGAGGGAATCTTATGTTAAAAACAAACAATTATTTTGATTTTTTAATGAAATAGTGAAGATGTTAATTCTCGAGCAGGATATTTTCATAAAATGTCATTTAAAACTTTAATATGAGTTTTTATTTGTAAATAATTGAATCATTCGATCGTGACTATTGGAAAAAGGAAAATGAGTTCCCATAAAAATGATAAGAATTTGCAAAAATATAAACGGTAGTTTCACACCGTAGTTATATACTGTCAATATGACACAACATATTGGGTTTTGTTATTATTGTCCAAGAGGCGGCGATAGTTGAAAAACATGATATTGGAACTTATTTTTAGCATCTGTTGAAAAATATTGATATTGATTAAGATTTCTTTCTGACACATTTTTTTTTCCAATATACAACTAACTGTTTTTCATTCAAAGGAATTATTCACAATTATAAGAGAATTATTACCCAAGCCAAAAAAAAGCCTGCTAAGCGGCGAAGTCATTTTAATGTACCTTGTGTTTTAACATATCTAGCTTGATAATTGACATCATTCAGTCGTTTAAATACAATGTAAGGATTTAATTTTTTAATGATGTCTGATGATATTCAAAAACAGTCAACATATAAGGAAAAAATTATAAAATATTGAAAACGTTAAAATTTACAAAAAAATTGTACATACATATATGACCCCCAGTAATCTATAGTTTAAAAAAAAGATGAATGTTGTATGTTTAAAACATAAAATGAATTTTTCAGCTACACTAAGCTAGGCCGAAAAAAAAATTCGACGAAAAATTAAACTCACCGTATAAAGAAATAAGTTTTTTTTGCAAATTGTTTATATTTGTGCCATTACGGGGGTAGTACTAGTAGTAGTATGTAGAAAAGTAGTAGCTTAGTAGTAGTAGTTGTTGCTGTTGTTGTTGTAATTCTGCACTAGCACCTAGCTAGTTTATTTTCTTTATTAAAGTGTGTTGACTTTTCTTATATATTCATTTTCAGTTTTTAATTAATAATTTACTAATTGTAAAAAGGTACTAACTTTTAAAAAATTACAAAATGTTGTTTGTTTTTTTTTTATACAAAACTAAAAGTTTTACCAATTCACTTTCGCTTACGAGAGCTGGCTACAATAAAGGAAGGGTTATAATGCAAAAAAAGTAAGATAACAATAAGGTTAAGTAGATATTTGGAAAATTTTGAAAAAAAAAAATTTTTGTTTTGTAAATTTTGTATACAAATTTAATTTTAAATGAAATCATTAAGTAGGTAAAAATAAAATAGAAATTAAATTTTTTCAAAAAGTCGTAACTGCAGCTGTTAAAAAGTAGTAGAGTAGCAGAAGTAATAGTAGTAGAAGTAGTAGTGGATGGTGTACAAGTAGTAGTAAATTATAAATCACTTAATACACGCCATACAACATGTTGTTGCTCCTGTTCATATATATATAAAATAAATATATGTATTTGTTCACTTATATATATTATAGCAAAGATATGGAAACAGTATCTAAAAGAATTAACATTCGTTTATGGCTATTAACTTATTTTTTACATATAAGAAAAGTGGTGCGTGGAGAGGAGCATAAAGAAACAAAAAAAAAAGTAAAAAAAATGTGTTAAAATTTAAACTAAAAATTTTGTATGGCATTTTAATAAGGGGCTTTTAAAATGTTTTATGCTTTGATTAACAGAAGTTAAAAATTTTGAATAATACAATAAAATATAAAGGACAAAATCACAAAAACATATTCTCAAACAAAAACAATTAAAGTTTCTTTTGAATCAAACAAAACAATAATGTGTGTAAATATAGTTTTTCGTTAGGATTATTATAAGAAACTTACCATCGCTCAATACTACTTCAGGTTGGCTTGGGATTGGCGCTTGTTGTGTTTGTATTCTCATCACTTGATGTTCTATTTTTAAAAATAAAAAAGGACAAATTAGAGAAATATTTTTAATACATACTTATTATTTTTTATAGTTAAATTCATTGTAATTTTAAGCACTTACCTAAAGCATCTTCTGGTTCTGATTGGCTTACAGCGGCAACTGCAGCAGTATGTTTCATTAATTGTGCACCAGCAGAAGCATGTAATGAACTAAGCGCTTCGGATTCTGAGAAATCAGTGTCAGTATCTGTTTTAAAAATAATAAAATTAATAACTTTGTTTTTCATAACATCTATGTTTCTGTAAAGCAAAATTATTGTAAGCGATAAAACAAACGATTCTTTGAGAGATTAAAGCGATTTTGAAATTATTACACATTTGATTGTATTACTTTTAAGGAATAAAATAAGAATGATATTTTATCGCAACCGAAACTGATTTGTGGTGGAGTAATTTGTAAAAAATTATTTGATGCAGCTACCTAAACGTTGTCTTCAAATCTAGTCTTTTTTTCGATAAGCTTTATATATGAAGATAGGCAATGAATGAATGATTTTAAATTTTACTTATGATAAATTTGCTAATAACAGTCAATCGATTAATTGACTTACATTCACCATGAATACTTTTCTTTTTTCGTTCGACAGTCCTCTTGTATTCGTTTAATTCGTCGTCGGTAACATTATCGAATGGATTTTTAGCGTAAGGCGCTTTGTAAACAGTTGCATTGTGTTGGAAGCCACGCTGTATGATGCCCTTTGAAGCAGCGCCCATTAAAACAACATGATCGCCTGCAGAAGATACTGTTGCATCTTTAATGCGATTTGCCTCATCCCATGTAACACCTTCGAGTATATGTGATTGTGGACCAGCAGAAATTAAATCAGCGCGACGATTGTCTTTAATCTGTTAATTTATTTAATTTGTTAAATTTTTATCATAAATTAAAGAGAGAAGGAAAATACCTGTTGTTGAACACGTTTGAATTCTCTTGGATTTGTACCGACGGGTACAAATTGTAATGGATCCTCAATACGCACTGGAGTTGAATGTGTTGGTGAGCCATCAGCGACCCACTTTAGAAATATTAATTTTTAATTTTATATTTTTTTGAGTAAATAATAAGTAGATCAAGCAGTTGCAAGAGGATGATGGCAAGGAGTTGATGTATTACAAGAACGCAAAACCAACGACGGAATTAAGAGATTGCACATGTCGAAAATTAAACGCAAGGATTGAAAAAAAAGAGAAAGAAAATATATACATTAGCATATTTATTTAGGTTTTTTTTTTAAATAAAAAATATCTTCTTTAATGTTGTGTACTATTTGTTGTAATTTTTTAAAGAAATTTGTGGTCGCCACATTTAATGTTATGAAACTTTTGGAAGTAAGTACTTGATAATAAAGTTTAATTCTTTTCGGAAATACCATAAAATAAAAATAAATATAGAAAATTAAACCAAAAAAAAAAATCGAATTTGATCAAAATAATAAAAAATCAAAAATGATCGAATGAAATTAATGTCAATCAAGAACATATGATTTTGATTTTTCAAACTCAAATCCTAACAATCCTACTTCTAAGTAAAATACATTAATTTCCAAATTGCTGATCATTTCTCGGTTTGTAATGAAATTTTAAGAAACATACTCATCCAAAAACAATAATTTTTATTTGAATTCTGAAACAGTTCAATGTACATATCGCCGTGAGACATTACGCTTATTAGAATACTGTTACTTAAGGTCCGGGATGTAGCGTCACAAAAAATTTACACATTCGCGCCCTTTCTAATATACCTTTTAAGTAGTCGTTTAAACACTATGCCTCAGTTTGAAATGAAATATACTTGGTACTCCAACGATATTTTGATCAATGAAGACGAACGAACCCACTGGAGGTTTTTTTGATTGAAAGTGCTCTTGATCCAATATGACATTTTTATAGTTTAAGTCAATTTTCTAATTTTGAGCTGGGAATGAAATTTGCTCTTGGATACATAATTTTATGCAGTCCGGTTTCACCATCTGAGCGGTAGACAGGGGTAACCTTTTTTAAATGTCTGCTTGAGAGGGATAATATTGAGGATTTTTTGGCCCAACACAAACTCGAATCAAGAATTTTATTTAGCTACCAACCACCCTCCTATCTCGACAGCGATTATGAAAAGACGCTAAAGTACTTTTTTAAATTTCCCTTAATACACTTGAATGAACCATTTATTGAAATATGACTGCCTAACATAAGACCATATCAGGAATTTCCCGCTTCAAAGTATTTTTTATACACATTATAATTTAAATACTTTCTGGACAATGACGACATATTCACACATATATCTTATAATAATTCAAAATGTTAAATGTGGTAACAATGAATATTAGTTGATATAAAAAGTTATTTACATTTTTTGTATGTAAATTGTTTTTATTGTAAAAATGTATGTTGATGATGCACTTGACTTTTTTAAACAAAAATCAAACAAAAAATATAAAAAAAATGTAGCTATTTACTAAAATTAAAATTAATCTTGTGCCTATGACGAACCGTAGAAGTTTTATTTCTAACAAAGATTAAATATATATTTTCGGAATTTAAAATTTTAGCTAATTAGGTTTTTAAAACAATGTACACATATACAAAATTTATAACATTTACAAAAAGAAATCTAAAAAAGTAAACATTTTTAAATACTAATTAATATTCCAGTCAGCAGTGGAAAAACAAAGTTTGTTTAGTTTCCAAAAAGTAAAGAAATTTTATGAAAATTCAAGGTTTCCAACCTTGTGGATGATCTGCCTTTTTGTTCACCATTTTTTGAAGGACCGGTCTATTCCATGTATATAACTATTAAACTGATGTTTTGAAAAAATTAACTAAAGCAACCTTGAAGAAGACGATAATAATAATCAATAAGTTTTTTTGCTTAGACACTGCTTTTTAAGGCTGATGAGCAGCGAATTACAGCAGAGAAGAGTAGGAGTTGTTTCAAAATACTAAATAATGATGTATTACTCAGTAGTATCCTCCGATTTCAATGTTGATAAATAAAGGTAATTTTTAGCTACTTTGATTGCCAAAAAAACAATTATCGTGATACCAGATATTATTGCTTGGTATATGGTCTTTTCAAAAATAAATATTTAATCTCTGTCAATAAAAATTTTCTTAAATCCTTCTACGGTGTTTTAAGTATGAAATATTTTAACAATGTACAAAACAGTTTAAAGAAAAAATATAACAAAAATAGTTAGAAAAAAAAAAACATTTATTTTTATTATTACTTGGTCACACTAAAAAGAATTATTAGTTATGAAGCCAAGCGAATGTTAAGAAGTTTAATTTATTTTGCGGTTTGAAATTAATATTTTAAAATAAAATAATGCAGACAAAACAAAAAACTGTTTTAAAACAAATTCAATACAAATGTTCCAGGACATTATATTGCAATGAAAATCCTAATTTATATACAAAGCGCTTAATTTTTGTATGTATGTTTGTACGAAAACTTACTATATGTATATAATTTCTTTCTCTTTTATTTTCAATTTTGTCTTGCATTTAAAAAATGGGCATAGTAACGCAGCAGCAACAACAAGGAAACAAATTAACTACCCCGAAAAACTTATCACATTGGCACAAAATTATTTTGTTTATATAAATTAAAAGTCCCTTATAGTAATGCAAAAATTAAACTTTAAAACGTAAAGCAAGTAAAAGATTTTTTTTTGTATTTTTGTTTGACCTTGATATTTTATTAGCTTATTGCAAATTATATTCAAATATGCATTACACCATGCAGCATTTTATTTTTATTATATTTAGTTCATAGATATTTATGGTATAAAACTGTTAAAAGGTCGATACTTTTTTTTATGATTAATTAAAGAAATATATATATTTATTGAATATATAGTCGCATAGTTCCACAAGTTTATTGTTATTAACCTTTAATTATTACACAAGCTTTATTAAAAAATTAAGCTAACATAGCGTTTATGGCTGTTTATTCAACATATGTTAACTCTATAGTAATTCAGACATATTTATTTAAAATTTACATACATGTGTGCACATTAGGTTTGAAACAGTGGGGGAAAAATGATTTTTTCAAAGAAGATTTACAAAAATAGTAAATAATGATGGTGAAGAAAAGAGAATATTAGCATAAAATTTCTTAAACGGAGAGAAGATTTCGTATATACTTTGATAACAAAGGGACCAAATTCGATTTTATTATTTTTCGGGATAGATTTATGCGCTGATTCACTGAATCCGAATCTTTAAGCCTCAATTTCTAGTTAAAAATAAATTTTATTGAAAAACAACCGCACTTCATGGAGTGAAACGGGTATGTATTCATCCTGCCCAGCCTGAGTGAACGATTTTCTTTTTAATTTGTAATGCTTCATTTACCACAAAATTTTCCAATATGTACAGTGGTATGAATGAACGATTTTTTTTTCTATCCAGTTCATTTACGTATTTTCAAAGCAGATTTAGCCATGATAAGTAATAATATAAACGCTCTACTAAGAGCAATAAGATAAGAAACAATTTCTTTCAAAAATGTTTTGCTTGATAGGTAAACCCAGGTTGATTTAAAGCCTGAAAATGTGCTATTTGGATTTCATTTTTGTGCAGCTTAAATTATTAAATTAATGTTTGAAAAAGTCTAAAATATATCATTGAAAACTAAAAAGTTATTTCGTTAAATTTTCTTTGGTTTAAAAGTTATTTTCTAAAAAAAAATTCTTATTCAGAAGCGAAATGAGATGCAAATGTAATAACCTGTCTTCTCTTAACGCAGTTTATTAGCTCACTAACTGAAAATCAATGCAATTTATCAAAATGACGATAATTTGTTTTTTTTTTCTTACGCGTCATTGTTTAATTGGCTAGGTAAGTATTTTATCTTATTTAAACATGTTATTTATTCTAAGACAAGTACGACTAGGTAACTATGGCCTTTTTTCTTACTAATGCAGGCATTTTTACTCGAATATCAGAGATAAACACTCTTAGTTAATATTGCATATTTGTAAATTGTTTGTGCATTAAAAATTAACATTTAAATTAAGACAAAAACTAAGTTATTATAAATATTTCAATTGCATAGGAATGTTTAAAAGGTATAACCGGAAAAAAGGTTTTCTTTAAATTAACAGTTTAGTAGCATTTTATAACTATCTGACTATATATTTTGTATTGCGGTATTTCACTTTATTCAATTTTTTTCGTTCATATTTTCAAATGTTATAATTTCTACCTTTGTAATTTTCTTTGGATCTGGTGTTCCAGTTTCCAAAACTTCCACTTTTTGATAGACATTCGGTGAGTTCAGCCATCTGCTACGATCACCTCCTTTACGTAAGTCACCCTTTTTCCAAATGCTAGAAAAATTTTTATGATTTATTTTTCAATAATACAAAGAAGAATTTATTATATATATTACCCCTGTCGGTATAGCTCTTCTTCTTCGAGCAAATAACCCAAGGACGACACAGCTGGTGGTAGTTCAACATCGTTCTTGGGTTTTGGCAGTTCTGATTTAACTAATGGATGGCGATAAATGTAACCAGTACGATAGCCAGCATTGTCTAGCATACGCATAAGTGCCTCAAATTCAGCACCACCTACACGCCACTTTGGTGAAGCAGCAATTTTTGGAGCACCACCATCTTTAACATCTTCACCATCGGCAGCAGCAGCTTTATTGTTTTCAACGGTCGCCAAAGCGGCAGCAAATTTTTTTTCCAAGTCCTCAGGTGGACGACGTGATTGTTCGTAAATAGTTTTACGTGATTCCTCTGGAATCAAAACAAGATTATCCAAACCGACTGGCAATAGTCTAAGCTGCGTTTCACACGCTTGCACAATGTGACATGCAGCGAAAAATGCCTCTTCAACAGTTTCACCACAACAGAGAGCGCCATGATTTGTTAGCAGCATAACTTTAGAGTTTGGACCAAGATTACGTACAAGTTTATCGCGTTCTTCGGCCTCAAGCAGTGAACCGGAATAGAAATGAGTGGTGATATCACCTAAAACACATGAGTCCCTTGTGAGTGGCAGTAGACCGGTTTTTAGTGAAGAAACAGCAACGACTGGACTGCAGCCAATATAAATGGCGCAGCGTATGTCAGGACGTGCTGCATGGACGATGGAGTGCAGTACAAAGTCTAAAAAGAGAAATTCAGTTTAATAGTAAAAGTGTAAACAATGAGGCAAATGCAGAGAGCGTGCTGATTGCAAGTTATTTCATATAAAATAATGCAAAAGCGATCAAGCCGCTTATTGTAAAATAATAAATAAGAAGGTATGATTATTTAATCTGACTTTAGGTTAAATAACTTTTCCCATCACTGCTTTAAATGTCGACTATAAAAATTGAGGTTAACTATATGTTAATTGATCACTTCAAACTTACGATTCTTGTTTACACCAAAATTAGTTGTGCCCTGTTCAAAAACTTGGCCCTGCATATCAACTTTGTTTAAAGATGAAGCTGTTATCTCATGATACAACAAGCCATACGGATTTACTAAAAACTCTTCCTGATCAACCTTAAGGCGTGCCGTGATTTGTGCACCCAATCCTTGTGTCCAACCGTATAAGTCCAAAAGACGGAATGTTGCAGCCAATTTGCATCTGAGTATTTTTTCACCTTTAGCATAGCCCATCGATTCAACACCACGAATATCATTAATAGGTTGCACGCAATTTGATGCCTTGAAAACGCTGCCAATACGTGGTGTGGGCAGACCAACCATATCGGATAGTTGTTGCAAAATACCAGAAGCGCCACCCTCACGTGCGGTATCCACAATACGTTCCAACTCTTCGCGGAAAAGCTTGGAACCCATTATGGCTTCAACACGTTTGCGACGTTCCATTTCACGCATATCCTGGAAAGTGATAAAAAAGAAAAGGACAAAAATTACGAACATGTTGCAAGTGAGAAAAATCGATTGAGCTACAATGCAGCCAGCGCTACTTTTGCTGCACTTATATATATTATTTACTTTCGACGAGTTTAAATAGAAATAATTTACCTGTTCAATATCAGCTGGTCTAGCTTTATTGTTGTCATCATCTTCTGTGGACAAATCTATGCCATTTTGTGGATGCTGCTCAACTTCGGTCATTTTACTTGCTATTTGTGTGGTGTTTTATTTTAATAGTGAAAATTTTTATGAAAAATCTGAAAAGAAAAAATTAAATTAGTAATAATTAGTAATAAATAAATAAATAAAACGAGTTTATTATGAACTATTTACTGTTGACCTCATTACGCACAAATATTCTTCCAGTCAGTTGTTCATTTGCAGACTGACTTTTTTTATTTGACAGAGTGACGACCAAGACGTACAACAACTAACTTTGCGTTGAAAACAAGAAATGGTGCCACACTTTAACAGCATATGCTGTTTTTGGTTAGCAGCAATCGTTGCTTACAACGCTATTCAGTTTAGTTTGGAGCAGAAAAATTAAGTAGCAGAAATTACGTAAAGTAGCAGTTTTGAAGATTAAATGAGCACAAAATTACTTAAAAGTAGGAAGGAAAAGAAAACTTTAGTCCTATATTTTCCTTCACATTGAGTAGAGAAGAATGATTGATGGTCGGCAGGTAAAACTTGCTAGATAGGTATGAAAAAAAGTCAAAATAGTCGTGCATGAATGGCCAGATTTCACTTTTCCTATGGTTTTGAATGTGCTCAATCTAATTTCGGTAGCAGATTTACTTCATTAGATCTGAAAACTGTGGAAAATTAGCATTAAATCTGCGATTTAATTTAATGTAGTATTTTCATATATGTACATACATAGATACTTTAAATTTAAACGGCTACAGAATTTCCTCAGAAAGTCGAAATTTTGAGGAATTCCATCCTCAACTTACCAATAAAAAAAGATCGATGATTTCTCATTTTCTTTTTTAATTGAAAAGTTTAGAACATGCTACTAACAGATTAGATTCAACACCCCCATAAAAAAAGTTCAGTCTGATCCACTTTGCAAGACAGTTTTTCTTTCGTGACAAGTTTAGGATGGAATGTCTTAAGATTTATGTGACCGGATTTAGATTCAGCTCCGAAATCATAAATAAGCGCAGTCTGATCTGTGACTTTTAAGCTACACGTGTTTTGTGGTCGTTTTTAAATATGTACTTAAGTCAAATTTGATGCAATAAGTTTATGTCAAAACTCAATTCAGAAATTAAAAACTCCTTTGAGCATCTTCTTCAGCTCTTCTGCTTATTTTATTTCAGCACCTTATCGCCAAAACGTCTTTAAGACTTTAACTGGCGAATGTAATGTTTCATTGAGTTTATGATCAAATATTCGCACATGTGTAGGAGAAAAAGTAAAAAAATTAGGGTTAAAAACAAAAAACTGGGTTAAACAAAAATGGCACATGTCCAGTTGGTCCTTGCAAAACGGCACATGTCCATTTTTTTCTGTTTTCTCTTAAAAGTAATAAACATTTTTAAAATATTTCTTTTGAGTCTGAATGAGTTAAAATAGTAGCGCGAACGGACATAATCATAGTAAGTTAATGTGATCAGTTCAGTTTTTTTGCGATTTCTGAAAATTTTTAGAAACTGCACATGTGCCGTTCTGTTCGTCCACTCCTCAATTATAATAATGAGAATGCATTTGTGTTGCATGTCTAGCTTCTAAGTCAACACTCTTGAATAACAACTGTCTGTCCACTGCGACATAACCTGTCAAATAAAAATAACGATTTTGGTTTATTCGCTCTTAAAAAATGTATCTGATTTGACAAAAAGTTTTTACTTTTTATTTGACAGTCTTTGACTGCCTGCGGGCACTTTAAATTAACATTTCCCTGTATTTACTTAACTAAATAAACTTTTATACGTCGTACATATAACATTTTTTTCCGGCGTTAAACATATAACTCAATAAAAAAAAACTACATAATTTGATAAAATTAATAAACACATACACGCAGCACGCATGTATAAATTACATAATAGATAAAACATACACATACTGGCAGCTAACAAATAAACAATCTAACAGACGGCATTGTTTATCTTATATCAATTTCAGTAGTAAATTCAACCATGAACTCATTTAATTGCATTAACATGGAAGAACGAGTAAAAGGCAAAATAAATTGAGAGAAAAATGATTGAGAGAAACGTTGTATAGATCAAACAACAACGATGTCTGTCTGTCAATAAAATTTGACACTTCATTTTTGTTTTAAGACTATGGTTAACGCCCTACTCTCCAAGTGTAGTATGGCAATAGTTTATTTTGAATTTTTGAAGAGAAAGCAACATTTTTTATACCCTACACACAGAGTATATGCCCTGTTTGTAATGTAAGGAAGGGTGACAGATAGAGAAATTTATATATATGTAGGTATATTTTTTTGCCCGAAATAACGATAAGCGTACCTGATTTCTGGATATAACTACACACAAATACGATATCTTGATATGTGCTTTATTTAAGTAAATGCAAGCAAACTTCACACAAGCACTACAAATAAGACAATTACCAATCTAAAATTAGACAATAGGGTGTGGCACCTCCCTTACAAGCAAAAAGTTCAAAACGATATACTGAGACTTCATTAAATAACGCAACAAAGTTTCACAGAACTATTAAAAATGGTTCGGAGCAGCAACATACATAAAGTGAACGGATTTAACAAGAGGGTGTGTTACACCTCCTCGAGAGAGATATTTTGCACTCAACAAATAATAGTAATATTTAAAAAAAAAATTAAACTCATTAAAATTAAAATTGCGCATACTTAAATATTATTTCAATGCTCAGATATACTCTTTGCACTCATCGGTAGAGAATAATAATGAATCAGCGCAGAGAGAGCGATGCCGGCTTTTATGTCTGTTGTTTATTTGCGTTGTTATACCATCTGAATAACTGTTAATTCTTCAATAAAAAACAAAAAGCAACTGCAAAAAGACTAGTGCTGTTGCTGTCGCCCTCGTTGGAGGCTCGAACCTAGGCTTCCTGTGATATAGGATGCGTGCCTAAACGAGATCAGCCAAACCTATAACTATTTTTTGTTTAACAAAAGTTTATTAATTATATGATTATTTCCATTTAAATTATCATTATATCAAATTTCCCAGATTTGGATATTCTCATAATTTTGGGAAGTTTCATTATTTTTCCGACCTTAGGCCACAGTGGTTGTGTACTCCGTTCACAACACAGATATTGTGCATTCAAATATATTGACTCATAATCAACATATCCAACCAATTTCTCTTAGAGCATATCCTGCTCCAGCTAGTTGTTCACAATCTCATGATTTAGAAAAAAAATAATGGCGAAAGTGAACTTTATCCATTATGACATTGGCGTCCCAGTGATGATACTAAACAGAAAAGACCTCTTAGATTTACAGGACACAGCGCTATCAAAAGATTTTGATAAATTTGCAGAAAACGAGAGAAAATCGAACATTCGATCCGACGTATAGTGGTGGCGGACTAGTAATTAAGAACACTCAACTTAATCCCTTTCATACCGTACACAGAGTGAATACATTCACTAAGTCATTCCGTTTGTAACGCATAGAAGAGGGCATGGCAGGTACAGAAAAGTGTATATATTATTGATCAGCGTCACCACCTGAGTCGATATAGCTATGTCCGTCTGTCTGTCTGTCTGTCGGTCTGTGTGTCTGTCTGTGTGAATTCTGCGATTTTGATGAAACTGGTGAATATGTGCACAATATTAAGAATGGGCTAAATTTGCAGAGGTTCTTAAAAGGGCATGACACAGCCCTAAATTTTAACTTTAATGACGCCATAGCTCGTTAACCGTGCAAGATATTGTAATGAAATTAAGTACACGGAAACAGATCACAAATATTTTGAGTTGAGTTTAAAGTGGGCGGCATTGAAAAAGTGGGCGTGGCACTTTTCAACAATTGAAAATTTTGATTTCGTATAGCTCACAATTAGGACATACGATTTTCATGAACATTTTAGACAATTAATTTTTAATGTATTTTCAATAACATTTATTTAGAAAGTACTTTCACTGCAGTGTAGGATATATGAGTTTCGGCCTGGCCGAAGATAACACCTTTACTAGTTCATTTTTCAATTTTTTAAATAAACGAAATTTTTAATTTTTTGATTTAGTTTTTAACAATTTATTTACACAACGAAAACTTTATAAAAAAAGAGAATCCAATATCATCAATGGAAATATATTTTAAATCAAAAATAATTCATCAGTTATGAACAAGGATGACGGGTTTAATTAACATTTGTTTAACATTTTCTTGAAAAAACTTCATTTGCTATTACGGATTTGCACTGCTTTGTCATAGGAGCAATTCATTTTTGGAATTTTTCTGCGGTAATCTCTTTTCAGGCCTACTTTGCCACCCGGTCAAACTCCTCCAGATATGAAGTTTTTCCTTTGAAAATATAATTTTTAGCTGGTGCCAAAGATTTTCAATAGGATTAAGCTCAATGCCATAAAATATTTTAAGAAAAATAGTAAATCCCAACGTCCACGGAAAACTGATGAAATAACCGACTGGAGGATAATTAGTGCAGCAAAATACAATTATATTTTGACTAATTGAACATTATTTTCTCGAAAAAAAAATTATTATATTTTGACTTCAAAGGAAAAATACAAAAGATTATATTTAAGAATGATTCCAATCCGCTATCAATGCGGTCAATTTGAGAGATTGTGCGAGAATAAGCTTTTTGGAAGATCAATACTTTGAAAAGCGTTGATATTAATTTATTTTTAAAAATGTTTCTTAAA
This sequence comes from Meiosimyza decipiens, assembly GCA_963680825.1. Taxonomy (NCBI): domain Eukaryota; kingdom Metazoa; phylum Arthropoda; class Insecta; order Diptera; family Lauxaniidae; genus Meiosimyza; species Meiosimyza decipiens. Next base: position 12,101,889 of record OY804261.1, on the reverse strand, counting down.
AACGGTATTTCTCTGCTATAACAAATTTAGTTCCTGGAATATAAGGTTTTCATGATAAACTTATTTTTAACTATGTATCCCGCTTTTCTGCTACAGCACAAAGTGAACATTGTTTTTTTAAGTTTTCAAAAATGCTGAAACACGTAATTTTTGAAAAAGATTCTCATGGATCTTGAGCAAAAATATGTGGCAAAACGTAGGAATTTCGACCAGCTCGTAAGGTAACACACAGAATTCAGTTATAAACTTAAGTGTACGAGTATTCTTTAAAGTTTTTTAGTAAGGTAATTTAAAGAGGTGCTTTATCTACTGACCCATTTTTTGTATAAAAAATTACTTCACAAAAAATTAATGAACTAAACATTTTTTTCTCAAGGTTATTAAAATTTCTAATTCAACACTTGCGTTATCAGCACCTCAAAAATAGAAGAAAAAAAAACTATAAAGTGCATTCTAAAAATTTAAGTTGAACAAAAGTCCTGAACTGAAATTATCTACCCACAAAATGTTTTATACTCACAAATTGTTTATAAAAGATATTTGCGCGTGTGAATGTGAGCTGTCATTAGAATACCAAAAACACAAAATTCAGAAAATCAATGTTTATTTTAGAAAAACCAAAACCGTTCAATTCTAGACGCAATGTTCCGCATTTCTCAGCATTCTAAGAATAGATTTTATTCCATGCAAACTCCAAAAGTTGAAAAAGTGTAATATTTTAAATAGGTTTTATGTGTTGTTCGTTCGCGTGTCGAAGGGAAAATTTGATAAATTTTAGTTTTTTTGGTTTATGTTATTTTTTTAATAAAGGGTGTTTTTTTTAGAGGTTTGTTTTTCGAATAGAGATAAAACTGGCATTTTATGGTCAAATCTGGCAACTCTAATGTCATTTATGTTCAGTTTGGTTTGCCATTTCATCATGAACAGGTTGACAAAAGAACAACGCTTGCAAATCGTGCAAATTTATTTCGAAAATAATGGTTCAGTTTGCGAAGTTTACCGCAAGCTCCGTCCATTTTATGGTCGACATAATCGTCCATCAGAGCAATTAATTCGGTTAACCATGGATCGTTTTCGCACTACGTTTACTCTATGTGATAATACGCATCCGCAGAGACGTCGAACAGTGCGCACCGAAGAAACAATTGCCGCTGTAGAGCAAAATGTTGAAGAGGACCCGAATGAATCGATTCGCCACCGTGCACAGCAATTGGAGCTTTGTCCATCAACTTTATGGAAGATTTTGCGCAAAGATCTTGGCTTGCGACCTTACAAGATCCAGCTTGTGCAAGAATTAAAGCCGCGAGACCATGCAATGCGTCGTGATTTTGGTGTATGGGCCGAAAATGAGATTGATCTCGATGCTGATTTTCATCGCAAAATTTTGTTCAGTGATGAGGCTCATTTTTGGTTGAATGGCTACGTCAACAAGCAAAATTGCCGCATTTGGAGTGAAGAGAATCCACATGAGACCCTTGAGACGCCATTACATCCACAAAAACTGACTGTTTGGTGTGCTCTATGGGCTGGTGGAGTCATTGGGCCATACTTCTTCCGAAATAATGCTGGAGTCAGTTACCGTTAATGGAGACCGGTATAGAGCCATGATAACCGACTATTTTGTTCCCGAATTGGATGGCATGAATGTGGATGAGTTGTGGTTCCAACAAGACGGCGCTACATGCCACACAGCGCACGTCACAATCGATTTATTGAAGGAAACATTCGATGAGCGCATAATTTCGCGGAATGGACCTGTCAATTGGCCACCAAGATCGTGTGATTTGACACCATTGGATTATTTTCTTTGGGGATATGTGAAGTCGCTCGTCTACGCCAACAAACCAGAAACGTTAGGGGACTTGGAAGCCAACATTCGTGGCGTTATTGCCGACATACGGCCCCATATGCTCGAAAAAGTGGTTCAAAATTGGACCTGTAGAATTGGCTTTATTCGAGCCAGCCGCGGCGGCCACATGCCCGAAATCATATTTAAACATTAATGGCAAAAAATTATCCTTCCAATAAAGCCAAATTGATGGACATTAAAACGATTTTCTTGTGTTTTATTTCAATTCGAAGCTCTATACCTCTAAAAAAACACCCTTTACATCAAAATTTTATTTTAATTTATGGGTTACACAAAAAACAAAAAAAAATTGTTTCAAAAACAACATAGTTTGCAGTATTTTGTTAAGACAGGAAAAGTTAACAAAAACTCTATATAATTGAGTCTTGGAGCTTATTTTTTAATTTATTGCAAATACACAGTAGCGTATCTAGGGGGGTCAATATAACAGGAAACGAATAAGAATTTGGAATTTGTCGAAAGATGGCTGTTTTTATCTTTAATACACAACTTGACTATTAGGCGAAAAAAAAAGATTTTCTTCGATCTTTAATATTGATAATGTCTACACAGGGTTCTAACAGCCATCCGCAAAATTTCTTCAAGAAAAAAAAATTTTTTTTTTTATTTTTAATAAAATGTATATAATTTACATAGACATTTTTCCAGCCAATAAGTGATACAAATTTTTTTTTTTTAAAAGTCCCGCTTTCGCTTGTTACACGTAAAATTAAAAGACTACATAGTAATCTTTCTTTCTCTATAAAGTAATGCGCGATACTTTCGAAAATATTATAACCTTTAGCCCCAAAGCAGATATCAAATGTAATATAAGACAACGTAAAGACTGAAAGTTAATATCGATAATGTTACACGGATTGTATTCTTTTTTTTTTTTTTTTGAAATGAAAAAAATTAAAATACAAATTAAATTAATGATTTAAACCAAATTAAGACCATGACAACATCAACAGCGAGTACATACAACAAAAACAACAAGCAAAAACCATATTTTACTATGACATAGTTGTACATAAATATTAAGTAAATATAAAAAAAAACATACTCTGACAACTATACAGAGAACGAGAGAAATAGAAAGAGAAAATAAAAGCCAAATTTATTTATGGGCAATTCTACGCACAGTTTCACCAAATATATTCGAAGTAAAATTGTTTGAACAATACTTGTTCAAAGGCATATTAATTTAATATTGGTTCGCTTTTTAGTTTTAATAATAAAACCTGCATCATTAAGAAGAGTGTCAGTGGAAATAAAAAATCATTTCATAAAAACCAAACACAAGCTCATAAAAATTTTTAACGGAATGTCACATTTTCCAAAGTTTTCGAAAATGGGACGACTGTTCTATCCTGTAAGAGAAAAGAGACTCTATAAATTCATTTTCATTATAAAAATTTCAAAACGACTATGACATATTCAACAAAATATAAACTTAAGTTGCCTAAAAGAAAGCCATAGAATTTAAAATTTAATAGAAATCTTGTTTTGTGCATGTGATCGCATGCACACACCCATGCTTTATCTGTTTAAAAGAAATAAATAATTGAAAACTAATTGGTGTGGATTTTGTGAGGAATTGATTATTATACTAAACACAAATTCATAAAGATGCGGGGAAAACTATAATATAATATCGAAGTGATGGAAAAAAACTAATTTAAGTATTAATTTTTTTTTTCATGCATTACAAATAAGGAGAAGATATTAAAGTGATGTTCATCACAAACATATTTTTTATATTTTCCACAAAGTATTGAAAACATGTCTGGGTCGTGCTCCAAACATGGTAACACTCTTTTTTCGTGTTTGTGGCAAAAGCTTTAATGGTTAAAAATTTAGAATTCATCAATTGTTCTATTACTTTTTCTTAGCGAATTGTGCTCACAACAGTCATGCGATTTTCATACAATCTATACAAAGTAAAAAAAAATTGTCGTACATAACATTTCTAACAGAAAGTTCTTTAGTTAAGTTTTAAACATTACGTTGTCCTTGATTGCGTGCCGAAGCACAATTTCGATCCGAATCAACATAGCCTGTTGGGTTTCTTGCATAAAAAATCGATGAGTCACATAAAAATCACATTATTATTCCATGTTTGGCTGGTTTTGATGGAATATGCTGTCTAACAACAGCGACAGATGTTTGTGCATGTAATCACATGCAGAAACATACGATTTATTGCAGCGTTCGCTACATATTTGGTGCCAATTTTATGTTCTTCAAACATAAAAGCTATTTACTACAATTTTTTCATTTTGAAATGGTTTTTAAAAAATTTAATGTGGTCACATACTTAGACACTATAAGAATTAAGAGATTGTACTTGTATTCCCAGTTTCTTTTAACAAATACAATTCAAGTGACACATGAAATTACCCCCTCTCGAATGTATCTTGTTTGTACACTTTGATAATATTTATTTTAGGTATGAAAAAAAAAATCTAACTACTTACTTTTAATATAGAGATATAAATAAAATGATACTTTGCATGACGTGTCACATAAAAAAACAAGGAGTTTTTACGCTCACTAAGTATGCAGGGAAAATTAAAGTTAGATTAAAGTGTGCAAACCAATGTTATACTCATTTACTCATAAAACAGCACACCTCAACAGCACAGTGCTGGAAACCATTAGGTAGTTGAACTTTGCTATTGATGATGGTAACTTGCTTGAAAATGTTATATGTTAACTAATTCAAGTAACTTTGTTTAATTAAAGGTGCTCAGACAAACATTTCTTTTATAAGATTTCTGTAACATAAACATTATATGATTCATAGTAACAATGTCTAAATAAGCATTAGTAAAGAAGAAAAAATCATTGATCTCCTTTTTGTAGCAAGAGTGCGCTAAATACGATGCCCCGGCGCCAACGTACAGTAAAAGCAACTGAGTCAACAGTTGCAAAAAAAGTTAGAGAAGGTGTTATATTCGGCCAGGCCGAACCTCATATACCCTACACTGCAGTGAAAGTACTTCCTTAATAAATGTTAAAAATACATTGACATCACAATATCTTGTGCGGTTAACGAGTTATGGCTTTAGTAAAGTTCAAATTTAGGACTGTGCCACGCCCCTTTAAGAGCCTTTGCAAATTTAAAACCTATCCTAATCTTAATTTTGTTCTCATCTTCATCAAATCACCAAGTTTCATCAAAATCACCGAAACTTTTTTCAAAATGGACTTATGTATATATACATAGAGAAGCGGTAGGCATGGCCATGAACCGATGTCGCCCATTTTTATATGCTAGCAGCTTGCAAGAAGGTGTGACCTAGTATGTGCCAAATTTCATTGAATTAACTTGCTTAGTTTTCCCGTGATTTCAACAGACATACAGACAGGCAGACAGACACAGAGAGATAGACACAGCGTGGTGACGCTGCTCAAGAATATTTATACTTTTCCATACCTGCCACGCCCCCTTCTATGCGTAACAAACGGAATGACAATGTGAATATACCCTTGGTGTAGGGTACCAACAAAAATAAACTTTTTACTAGCTGAAATTGGTGTAGAATTGGCAAAGCTTATTTGGACAGTTCTATGCCTTAGAAAGTGGGGGAGTCTATAACAAATTTTTTGTAATTTTAATTTTTAGCTTAACCTCTTTTTCTGAAGAAAGATTTACATACCCGAAAATTTTTCGCTTGCAAATGTTCAAGCAACTTGAGAGCTTATCGCCAGCGATTGTTTTAGCGAATATTTGCAAATAGTGCAGTGTAAAATTTCACGGACAAAGTGCAAATACATTCACTTATACGCGAGATTTTGCGCAAGCGTAAACGTTTGGCAAAGATTTGCAAGTGTTGACAAATAATGCGCAAAAAAACATCCACAAAAATAAACGTTCATGAAAAATAAGAATTCGCAAGCAATTTGCAAAGTGTTTTTATAAAGCGCTAGAATGTAATATTCCTCAGATATTAAAGTAGCCTACACTGCCTTTTGATCAAGACCACATAATCTACATCATCTTACTACAATTCAGTCAATTTTAGCCAAAGCCAATTTTGAAACAAAATTTGCAAGTTACTTTGCCGCACATTCGCAAACGAAGAATTTACGCGATTTGGAAGATGTACAGTTATTGGGAGTGATTATTGTGCGTATCATTTCGTAAACGCTTTGCCAAAAGATGATGATTTATTTTCATCCCCTCGAACATACAAATTGTTTTGCGAGTCACCCTAATATGCATGTTGCTTGAAATTCTGATCATATTATAATAAGTTGTAAAAGAAGACCAGGTTAATAAATTTATCTCATGCAAATTGTGTAAAAAATTCACATTTTTTTAAACTTGAACAAAGACAAAAGAACAAAAGAAAAAACAAATACAAACATTATGTTGTAATAATGTGATTGTATGGATATTTGAGTAACACTACAACTGTTGTTGCCTTTATGTGTGAATTTATTCTGTGCACTTTGGCAGCGCAGAATTAGTGTTGCAAACTTTAGTACATAACGAAAGAGGGTTGATCTGGTTGAATGATTGCTCGGTCGGTCGGTCGAACGAACGAACAACGAACGTAATTAGGGTCATTTAGCAGTACAACTACAAGTCCACCAAGATACAGCGCGTCAACTGTACAACCGCAAAAAGTGCCGATAAAAAATTGTCGTTGCATTTTTATGATACTACGTTTTTTTTTATTGTTTTACTTTTTTATATGAAACAAAGAGCAGCAGTTTCCGTTGAAATGATTTTCCTAATGAAACACAGTATGCAAAAATAACAACAACAACGTATGGTATATATTAAGCTGATATTAACGTTCAGTATGTTCGGGGTAAGCCCGAAATTTCACCTTGCCCGTGACATAGTTAATCAATTCCTTGATATTTGCAAATTTTTGCAGCGATGCAGCATTGTTGATGACAAATGCCTCGCTTTCATTCACTTCAACTGTTTCAATGGAGTACCAAAATCTTTCACCATACCACCATACCAGGTGCATGTTCGCTATAAGAGGGCCACGGGATATTGTTAAAACTTTGCATTTAAGCCATTTCACTAAAAGTGCGTAAATTTAAATTGTTAGAAGCGTACGAGTACTAGGATCGACAAAACCGTAGTAGTTAAGAAATTTTACATCAGCACATACACCTTTTCTCTCAAGAATTATTCTCCTAGAATCCTTTTTTGCGGAAGAAATTACACTTGAGAGAGATTCGCTTCCCTAATTGAAGCACTGAACTTTCGAACCCATTTTTAGTACGGATTTAATTTGGAAAAAATTTAAATAAAAACATTTTTTCCCTAGTGTATAATAATGATTCTAAAATCTGCATCTTAATGAAGAAAAACAAAAGTTTCTATAAAAATTATATTTTGATATTAACAAATTTGTGTAGCAACAAATTTGCATTCGCCGCATTTTTATTTTAATCCACTATTTTTATTACAGCAATAAATTTTTGAATGACGCAAAAGTGGATCAAAATCAAACAACCAACAACAACAACAAAAATAAAATATCAACGAAGTAAATTGTGAAAAGTAACTTAAAATTTTGGCAAGTGATACAAATTTATTATAGAAAAAAAGTGTAAACTTGACTCACTTGGCGGCAATTGAAGTGAATATGTTTTTATTTATCAATTTTTCTTTACTCTTCTTGTATGCACGTACTCGTAAAAGGTTTATTTAAAAATTTTGTATTTTGATTTTTTTCAATAATCTGAAAATTATTATCTATTCTTTGTCATCATTGCCTGGCTGTCAAATTTCTAGATTTCATTAGTTTTTTTTTATTTTGCAAAAAAAAATTATCAAAACACACAACATACACACAAAAAATCACAATAAACTGGGAAAAATTAAAAAGAATGCACAAATTTTGTACCATGATATTTCTATCTCGTGAGCGATTTTTTCTGATTTTTGTCACATGAGATTATCATGTGATTGTTATCTTGTGATATGTATATAGTTATATATCAAATAAGATTTTTATTTCGTGAGAGTTTTGTGTCGTGAGATTTTTATCTCATGTAATTTTTATTACATGTAATTTTTATTTGATATTGAATTTTTGAATGTTTTTTTTTTGATTTTTCTGTGGCGTTGAGATGTCAGACTAAACTTCGTATTCATCCGTCATTCCCCCACTTATGTCATTGTTTCGGCTGTAGTAAAATTCGAGTCGTTCTGGTTTTCAAAAATACCAAAAACCTTGTTTGTAGTGGTTTCAACACAAATACTTCAGTTAAATAACAAAGCCACGTTCAATTAAATAATCAATTGACTACGAACGTGTTTGATCGATCACAAACTTGGCTGCTTAATAGTATGACACTGATTTTTGTCTCATGACATTTTCAGTCAAGTAATTGTTGTCTTGTAATCTGTATATCATTAGATATTTATCAAAGAAGATTTTTACAACGTCAGAGTTTTATCTCATGAAATTTTTAGGTCATGATATTTTTACACCATCGTGATTTTGAATGTATGCATCTTATAAGTAATTATTGTACTTTTAATTTTTTTTGATTTTTGCTTTGGAGGTGAGATATCAGACCAGACATCGTAATTATTATGTTTGGCTCTGTCTTTCCTCCGCTTAGGTCATATTTTGGACAATGACATCGTCGCTGTTTTTCAAAAACACCACAAACCTTTTTGATTCCATCACGTTTGTAGTGGTTTCAACACGAGTACTTCAGTTAAATAATAATACCGTGTTCAATTAAATTATCAATTAACTACGAACGTGGAAGATCGATCACTGGTACTGGGCTATTGTTATAACCTTGCTCAACGCAACCCTCGATGAACGCAACTCCTCGATTATTGCAACACCTAAGTTATTTACATTGTAGACTCTGTTAACACAACTTTAAAAAAAGCAGTACTCAATTATCGCAACTTGAATTTTTTAAATTTTGATCTATTTAGCTTTGACTTTTTTTTTGATTTTGAAATGCTTCCTTAAATGATACTGCTATTTCTCAGAACAAATATATGTATGTATGTACAATCTTTAAGAACTACGTGTACATTTATTTCGTGCTTACTCAGTTTAATTAAATTTATTTTACGACCAGTTGCTTTCTGTGTGCCAGTTGTCAAAAAACGAAGATCAGGGGAAAAAATTGAAAGCGCAGGCGAAACCAATGTTTCACTCCACCTGTATCGAAGATTAAGGCTAGCACTGCCTTTGGTTCATTCAGCACTTGTATTCAATGGGCTGGAGAAAATGGCGTAAAAAATATTTTGATTCTTCAAGATCTTGGCGAAAATGCAGTGCAGCATATACCTAATGGCATACAACAAAATGGTGTCAAAAATTTCATATTTCTTTGCATTTTACATTTCAACGTCAGAAATATTTACTTAAGATTTTTTTGGTTTTAAGTAAAGAATGCAGTATTTTCAATAAAATACTTTTACTCTCGAAAATATTTCTTGACTCGGTTTTTGCAACAACCTCAGTCATCGCAACTGCCCAAATTTCTATTAGTTGCGTTGAGCAAGGTTGTACTGTATATCTCAACTAAGATTCATATTCCTGCTAAAGTTGTAAGCAGGTTATGAGAAATTTATAAGTAAGTTAACAGAAATTATTATGAGTTCTACTTAAAGTCTTCAGACAAACAAATGAAAACAACTAATGTTTAACTAACGTAGTTATTGGCTTTTTAGCTGACCTATTTATAGATCAAGTAAATTTTACGCTCTTGTGCATATAGAACCCAGAAATCTTTTTCTTATCTTACAATTTTATTATAATTTCATTTACGTGTCAGTTGAGCTGACTTGAAAGTGACAGTCAAATCATCTCAACAAATTGCTCTACACGTATGAGCAGTCATCTGATGCCTCAGTATTTAACGATCGTAAATAACATGAAAGTCATTAAGATGTGATTTGTTTTCATAGTCTACTGGTGCAGTTTATCATCTACAATAAGCGATGTTGGATGAATTTTGCAAATTACGTAATTTGATTGCATGTATTTGAAATTGCCGTTGTAGAATCTAAGTGAAAATTAAACAGTAGAAAATTTAATTAACACTTTTTTGATATATCTAGGTCAAAAAAAAAAAACTAATTAAAAAACAATGTCATATCATAAAAGTGTGACAGAATAAAGCAAAACTGTACTGAACGGGAACAAACGATGATATAGCAGATAAATTGAATTTTTAAAGGGGAAGTGGATTTTTTGATAAATAACAATAACTCAAGACAGATAGTAACAAATTGTATGCAATTACTTGATTCGTTGACATGAAAGCTATTGAAACTACTTACACAATTTGATCCACCTAACTTTCTGCGGTGATTTGTGCATGTGACCGCATGCACACCTTGTTTTATCGCTTTTAAAAACCAAAGTTTATTTTTTTTTTTGAATATTATAACTATTACAAACGAAATTCATTAAGATACAGCAAGTGGGAAAACCATCCAAAAACTACGAAAAAATTTTAAAATTTTTATTTTTTTTCTTCACTATCAATATTAATATGTTTTGATTGTTTGACACGTTTTGAGTAGATTCAAAGTGATGTTTGGCACCAACATTATTAAAACATTTGCTACAATATGTTGAAAACATAAAGTTGTTTTTGTCCATGCGTAAACATGGCAACGACCTTTTTTCTTGTTTGTTGTCAAATGGTGCAGTAATAGGAAACACGATGTTTTTCATATAAAACGTGTTCAAATTTGAGGTACTTGAGGGATGATTAGAAACTTCTTGTGGACTCATTTGAAAGATATTGATGCGCAGAATATGTGATTTCAAGAGGACAGTGCCGCATACCACACAGCTACAGAATCAATCGCTCTTTTGGAAGAGAAGTTTAATAATCGAATAATTTCTCGAAGAACATGCTATTAAACAACATTGGATTTCTTCTTATGGGCTTTCTTAAGGAGTAAAGTTTGTGCGGATAATCCGCAAACCTCAAAGACAACATCACTATGCTTAAAAGTTATTGAAAATGTTGGTAAAAGATTGACAGCATGCTGAGCTAGCAGAGCTAGAATTGAACGAAATACTTTGTCATTATTCACCGGAGCCAATTCACGCTAATTTCCAATAAAAATAAATAAAGATTTCACACAATTTATGTCTTTTCTTTAAAGTTTAAAAATATAGCTCAAATTTGAGCACACTTTATATAGATTTTTCTAACATGCCCACCAGTTCAAAAGTTGTGAGAGCGTTGTCAAGCCCCTATAAGTCATTATAATCCCAGTTACTCATTAGTTCACTGTTTTAAAAATAAAACAAAATTATTTACTAATTCCAGATATTCTATGCACCTTGAATTTTAATATTTCCACACGAGTTGAGAGCGCAAAACACCACAACTTTTGTTGCGCTCATATCCTGTGTACTGCTACACCTACTTGTCTGCTTTAAAGAAAAAATAAAGAAAATCGCAATTTATTGTGGTGGTTGGTTGCTGATGATGATGACATCAATGGCTTTTCACATGACGTCATTTTTTGCTGCCATGTTGTCGAACTTTTTGTTACAGTTCAACGGCGACGAGTATATCGCGTGCTATGCAATTTTCAGCCCAATCGACCCCCCTATTTTTATTGTCGCGCCAAATAATTGTTATGAATTTGGAAATGTAGGGGTTGCGTTGCAAAGCAAGCAAGCAAGGAAGTTTGTATTTCCTTGATTACAAAGTCATAAAATATTCATTGGTTTGAATCTACCAACATAGAGCAAAAAAAAAAAAATGGAAAATTAAAAAGCAGAATAGAGGAGCCAGTTGAAATACTGAAAAAAAAAACAACCTGAAATTTAAGTGGCCAAAAAAAAAAATAAATAAAGCTGTTGCTAAGAGTAGGTATACTCGTAAAAATGTGCTCTGACGTTAGGGGTGGATGACGATGTTTGGGTGGTGCTATAGCATTATGGATAATAATACCTTAAGGGCAAAAGTCGTTGAACTTTTTCTGTTTTCCGTTCCTATACATACAATAAAAAAATAAAAAAATTAAATAATGATATAATGCAAAAAATAAAACATGCGCCGACATTTAGACGCCATGATATTATTTGTCGTTAACCGGCTTTTCGAAGCACGCGATTTTCCTTTGAGGTATTTTCTTTTTGATAAAAATCTATGTAATTTTTACGAGTTCTACATTATTTGTTGACGTTGTGTAGTAAAATATTATAAGCTATAAAAAAAGTTTATGTAGTTGACAATCCTCAAGAAGTAGTTTTTGTAAGCCAAACATGGTACTTTGATGGATTAGTTTCTTGGAAGGGTAGTTGTTGGTTTAATTGAGGTTATTAACTCAAAAATAAGGGTAGTTTTTTAAATTCATTTTAGTTGCGTGGCAAAGAACATTTAATCAAACCAATTAAAGAATTTTGGATAGTTAAAAACACAGAAATTTGTAACCAAACAAAATTCTGAAGAATTTTTTACGGCTCCAAATTTAAAATATCCAAACTTACTGCAGACTGCAGAAATGAAAATTGTTAGCCAATTTACAATTATTTACATTCTGATAATAAATATATAATTTCTTGAAGAGTGCTGCATCCAAGTCCCATCGTAGAAATGTTATACCGAAAAAAATATTAAACTAAATTCAAGTATTTCTTCCGATTTAGTACAAAAGTTTCCTTAAAATTATTTATTTTCCCACACAATGAGGATTTTTTTCTTGCAAGTTTTGCTCTTCAAAGTTTAAAGCGTTTTCTCAAACATGAGTTCAGTATTTTAGTAAAATTTTCATTTAATATTGAATCTTGAAAGGAGAAAAAAAAGAGTTTTTGAGTACAATATTTTCCTAGTTTCAAGTAAATATTTCTTTAAATTAAGAGCATGTTTTGTTTAGTTAGTTACCTCAATAGAATTATGGTTTTAAGGGAAAGTTTATACTTAATTAATGGATTTGTTTTATTATGTTTTTCTAGTCCTTTGGTGTATTTTTAAATAGTGTTTTTTTACAGTGCCGTACAGTTTCTTGGACTTTGCGCATAAATCAGCATCATTAGATCACTTGGAAGAAGCCAAGATTCGCCACTTGAAAAAGTGATCGAAAATTAGATCTCCAGACTGTGCTATAATCGGGTCAGTCGCGGTGCTCATGTGCCCGAAATCATATACAAAATCTAAATGACATAAAATTAGCCATCGAATGAAGTCTAAGTTCAGGTAATTTTTTATTTATATCGATGAAAAAAGGCATTATCATGCCTTTTATATACCTTATTCTAGCAAATTTCGAAAAATTAAGTGCCTAGAATCTTTTACAGAAAATGTGCTTCCTTTATGTCAGTATATTTTTTATCAAATAAAGTGAATTGATCCTAAATGATAAATGCTAAATGAAGATTATAATTAAGGCGCCATGGAATGTTTGAGTGAGAATATCCGCCAAAAAACAGCCTGATTTGTGGAAAGACAACTCATACGTAGTTGCACCACGAAAATGCACCATCGCATAAAACCATCATGCGTAAAATATTTTTGCCAAAAATTAAACGAATGTCATCGACCACGCACCGTATTCAAATGATATGGCCCAGACTGTCTTCTTTCTGTTTTTAAAGCAAAACGCTTTGAGTCGGTTGAAGCCATTGAAGCAAATTCGCTGAATAAATACGAAAAACAGAGTGGCCAAATTTATTCCAAAAAAAAATTTTTTTTTAAAATGGTAAATTTTTTGAGAAAAAGATTTTTGGATGGAAATAATTAGTGAAGACTTTTTTTAGACAGCAAATTTGTTTTTACACGTAACAAAAAGTTGCGGTTTTGCCTTCAACTAATGACTTTTGCCTCCGATTAACGCTTTTACCTCCAATTAACGGTTTTACCTCCAAATAACGACTTTTTCCTCAGATTAACGGTTTTACCTCCAATTAACGGCTTTTATAGTAAAATTTTCAAATTTCTATGACTTTGACATGCAATTAACAGCATAGCAGCGCCAAAAGTGGCAACTTAAATGTATGCAGACTGGATGAGTAGCTGGCGTAGTTGTATTGCAAGTGGTGGCGCCTTGAACGTGGCAAATTATACCTTGTTGAGAAAATATTTTATTTCGATTTATTTGCGTACCTTTGGACTTAAGCAAAATAAACTTTTTTAGCACCTAGATTTCAGCTCGACCTATAGTGAACTTTCCGAATTTTGATAGTCAGAACTGTTTTTTTTTTATTTGATAAACTTTGAATCAATCATACATTCAGCAATGGATTCGCAATTGGCAAAAATGCAAACACTGCCAAATATGGACAATATCATTCAAGCTGCTTGTTTCTTCAAACTGTAGCCTTTTCGTTTAAAAATTACAAAAAAGGAATCACGCTATATCACTTATCAATACAGTGAACTTCTTTTACCTATCTAAAATGGTAAAACAAACAAAAAAATATATATGAAAGAATATATACCCCCAAAGGTAAATGAACTTTTCTATCATAAAAATAAAAAAAAAATTTACAATTACAAAAATATTAAAGCTACTCAATTGTTTGTTGCTACCGCTGACCATGAAACGTCTTACGAAAAGTCGAAAAACAAAAGTTTCGTATGCACCAAAAAAAAAAAATTATTTTAACTATTGTGTTCTGTTTGCTATAATTATACAAATAAGAAGAAAAAAAACAACAACAAAAAAAAAGATTCAACACGGAATTGTTCCAACCAAATAGACAAGACATAAAGAATAATTATTTAACATCTCTTATTATTTTACCATTTATAGCATAAAGAGGCAGAAAACAACATAACAGACAAAATACAGAAGAAGAGTGGGAATATTCCATTCAGATATTCTATTTAAAGATAATTTTTTAATAAATTCAATTTCAAAATTCACGTATTTATTTTTGCTTTTAAAATATTTTTGATACGTCATGCTGTATAGTATATTTAAAGTTTGCTGTATCTATTTTATATTTAATGCAAAAAGCTTTTTGTATTGAAAGCATTCTTTTTATGCGTTCCTCCTGGAAACAAACAGCAGTAAGAGGAGAAAATGTAATTAAATGAATATTGAAAATTTGCAGAAAATAAGAAATAAATGCGTACTTACTATATATCGATAAAAAGACAGCGTATGCGCAAAATGTAAAGAGTTTTTGTTTACAATTTACGGGCTAATGGGCTATAGTTGGCTATATGCGATGTTCATCATTTTGAATTGATTGCACGCAGTTTTGTATGGAATGTATATTATTTTTTTGAATTTCTGATAAAAAGTTTGAAAAATTGAAACTCGTTTTATATGGACTGTAAGTCACTTATTTCTCAAATTTCTTTCCCAGCTTTTATGGGGTTTTAGGATAAAAATCAAATATACTGACAAAAATATATTGGATGCATAAATTTTTTTTTTTTTTCAGTGTATTTTATTTTATCTTTAAACACATGAAATAATCAACAAAAAAGGGTTTAACATTTTTTTCTGTGTCTCGAGTAGTTTTCGAGGAAAAAAAGTAATTTAAACACAGTATAAGTAGAGTTCGATGACGATCATTCATTGATATACCGACATGCCCTCGGGAGCTGACTAAAAGAGCTAGAATTTGAGTTACACTTGATTAAATTAACCAATGTAAAAAATCCAAATTAAAAAAAAAATCAAAAAATAACAGCATTATGCTCATAGCTATATGATGGCCACCAAAGAGTAAATTGTTGTTATTGTTTATATGCATTTTATAAAAATCTATTTCTAACATACAAAGTATCGGTAGAACGACAACCGTTGATTGTTGGTGTTTACTCGTGTGTTATTTAATTTCCACGGAAATCAAGAATATAATTTTTCATAGAATTTATATGAGAGCTCATCACATGCATTTCCGTGATTAATTGATTTAAACTTTCGTACTAGCTGGGCATGTAGGTTTTAGAGTGTATTCATGCAATCTTGTTTATAATAGTACTGGCGTTGGTCTAACTAAAGCTCTGAACTCCGCAGCTCGTGGCATTCAATGAACTTTCAGCCGCCCGACATGCCTTCGGGAGCTGACTAAAAGAGCTAAAATTCGAGTTAAACCTGATTAAATTAACCAATGTGAAAATGTGCTAATCCAAATTTAAAAAAAAAATAAAATCTAGCATTACGTTTATAGCAATGCTGTGCACTTTTAAAATTCTATTTTTGACATAAGAACGACGATCGATGAGAAAACAATTTAATTATATTTACCAAAATTTGGCAATAATTAACAAATAGTGTATTTGATATAGGCGAATTAAATATTTGATATATATTAAAATGTCATATATTACAGTGAATTGAATAGTATTATTGGATCAATTATATATTTGGTAATAATTACCAAATCATATTTTGGTTGAAACAAATATTATCTTGTAGCAAACATTCGTTTGTTAATAATCACTACATCATGTATTTGACTAAAAATATACTTCCTTTCCGCAAACGTTTACATTCATAAATATCGATTTCTGCTAAAAACCGATGACCAAAAACTATTTTTCCTATATCGTTACATCCTTATGAAAGATGTCGTTTGTATTTATACAATCAGAAATACCTAAATTGCGTACCAAGCAGAATATACTTAAGTAGTGTTTTACTTGAATATGTTGTGAATTACAAAGTTTTCATGTTAATGAGAAGTAAGTTCAAATAAAAATAGGATTAACAAATGTGTATTCAACCCAAAGAAATTTTTCCAATCGACTCAAACTAATATAGCGTTTGGCCCAAAAAGCAAAAATTTAAATTTCAAGTAAGGACATGTTAATAACTACCAAAATATGTTGATAGTTAACAAATATTTTAAAAATCTATCAACCAAATACATTTATTTAAAGGAAGCATACTCTTTGCTCAGTGTACATAGATTCTACAGATCGTGGCATATTTAATGGGTTTTCATCGAGAGTCTGAAAAGCTTCGCTTAGGCCGATGCCGTCAGATCTTCTTCGGACGTAGGTTTCAAAATCAAAATTCATTATACTAATGTCAGCAATATCTTTATGATAGCCCAATCCAGCATAGACTTCATAATGTCTGGCAGTCTTCGTCAATGTTTGCACGAAGAAACTCTTGAGAAAAAGTTTTCCTGTTTGTTGGCAAGAAGGGAAAAACGAAAGGGTGGTGTACAGAATTTGTCGTACTCGCTAATTCCATTTCGATCTATTCGTTAGCTGATATGATTTGAATTCACGTTTGTTGTGGCGGGTTGACGCAGTTATTGCTATGATATTTTCTTGCACAAACAAATTCTAGTTTTCGTGTGTAAACGCAAAACAAAGTCACAAAAGAGAATAGACAAAAATTTGTTTCACCGAATTTCCTCGTGTAATATCAATGACAACGAAACTCAAACAAAAATGTTTGCGTGAAACATGTACCCAGTTCTTCTGTACCGTTCTTCAAATTGGTTAACCAATTTCCACCAAAAATTACCCTTGCCGAACTATGAAAATTTGGTGACCAAGGATAAAGATCAGATATCCGTTCAAATCACACGGCGAAAATAAAGCTGGATTGGACACATGTTGGGGAAACAACCAACTGAAAAGTCTGCCGGCAAACATTGAAGTGGGCAACAGAAAAAGCAGCCGTTCTACATAATAGTGAAAACGACCGCTAGAACAAGAAATGCGTGAAACGGGGAAAGCTTGTAAAGAATTTAAGGCAATCGCTACTGAATGTGCTCGTTGGAACTTTTGTGGATGCTCTATGTTTCGTGAAAAGATAAAGTTACAGTTAAAAAATTTTCACTTTTTAAATCAATTTGGGCTATCTCCCGCATATGAGTACGATTTTTTCAACACGCAAAAAACTCCATTAAAAAATAACTTTTGTATTAACTTTTTCGAGTCCAACACTGAAATCTGTTTTGGCATGTGCCATGAAGCATTTTATATATTACATACAGTCTACGTGCTTCGAATTTGAGTTTTATTGCTTAGCATATATTTTGTCTTTGTTTTTCTTCCTTTAAGATTTTGTTTTTTTCTCTGTCTAAGTTACTTTTATGACATTCTACAGGTTAAGAAACGCATTAAAGTTGTCTTTTTTTTTTCTTTAGCAATTTTCATTTGGTGTCAAAATACTTGCAACATCTGAATGCAAACTGTGAGTAAATGGCAGCCAACTATTATGGAAGTCACTATGCTATAATGGGAGCCAAATACTTTATACGACGAGAATACTTTTGAATGCATGGCATTTTTTACGATAATTTGAAAATTTTATATTTAAATTACGAAATGGAATTTTGAAAGTTTTTTATTTTTAATTACTGATTTATTTATTTTTTAATGTTTTAACTATGCGTTTTGGAACGAAGTAGATTTAGAGTTATTAAAAAAAATAAGGAAATAGTTTGTGCTGACCCTACGCTGATGTTCCAATCCCCAAAAAAAGGATTAATATATACCACTTTTTCATGTAATTACTTCAAAATTATAGAAAATATTGTAACTATGTACAGAATATGTATGGAATATACGCATAATACATTTCTCATCTCAGCAATCACATGATAACGTTAGTGCCCAACATCAATGATGTCATTGCCAAATAAACGTTTTATTTAATCATTCAATTAGATTAAAATATGAAAAAGTACCCGTCGTAATACGAGACTATTATGGATTTGAAAATATTCTATAAATGAATAAATAGAAAGAACAAATATAGAACGTGAACATTTGAAGTGGTCGGCCACAGTTTTTGTTGATTTTCGTGCTTTAAGATAATTTTAATTAAACTAAATAAGTTTACATCATTTATAGCGTTAAAGTTTCAAGACCGTACCGGTTTAAATTTTAAAAATATCTATGAAGGGCTTTTGTATGGGAAGTGATACGCTTATTTCTTCAGACTGTCCCAGTGCTTGGTTGGATATTTAAAATTCTAGAAATTGCTAAAGCACTAAACCAAAAAGTGAAAAGATTTTAGCAGCGAGAGGGATACCTCATTACAAGCAAAACTTTTAACGCAATAGTGAGTATATACTGAGAATATATACTCAAGCAATGCAACCAATTTTCACACAAATACATAGTGTAAATGGTTCGGATAAGTACATGGACGGCTTTAGGCAAAAGGGCGTGATACTTCTCACACAAACCAAAGCTTAATCGATATAAATAGAGAGCTACTTAAGTAAATGTTGTCGAAATGGGCCAGTTTCGAGCAGTTGGAATCGGAATGTAAAAAACTTAAGCTGCATAGAGGAAGCTCCGAAAAATAATTATTACAAAAATTTGGCCATCAAAACTAGCATTAGCGAAATGTAGGCGGACTTGGTATTGTAAGCGTGGCGTAAATGCTTTAATTTACGCGTCCTACTCTCAATTCGGAACCGGCATTAAACTGTAGATCACCGCAGCAAAATTGAAATCAACACATATATGCTAATCAGTCCAAAACTGTACGACACATATTTTAATTGTATAGGCGCTAGTTATCTATACTATTTATACAAAAAAAACTTATATGGAAATGGTTTGTAACGCTTTGGCGCAAAATATACTGAATCGATTTCAATAATTTCTTTTTTAAAACAACATATTTGTGATAAACAAGGTTATTGCATACTTATTTTTTTATTTTTATTAAAGTTAAGTATCTATTTTTTAAGATTAAGTTTTTGCAAAACCTCAAACAAAAATTGAAATTTTTTTGCTCCTTATGCACATGCTGCTTCTTGAATTATGTGTTATTTTTTTTGTTTTTTTTTATCTTCTCATTTTTACCGTTTGTATTCAAAGGACAAACATTCTTTCAATTGTCTTTTTTTTTGACATTATGAAAAATAAACTAAGGAAGGTGCGCTTGCGAAGCCCACTAGTAATATATATAGTACTAGCTGTTTCTCCGTCTGCGTAATCATCGTTGTCCAATTCCGGCAATATTTATCAAGGTGTTTAGTATAAACTATTTAAATTGTTGGTGTCAAATTTCACCATTATAGCAGTTATAGATGCCTAGATATAGTGTTTCGTGTCTTTGTCATATGGGAGGTGCCACACCTCGTTGACCAATTCCGTATGCAATTTTCGAGGTTCTTGATGCAAACAATATACATCCATATGTGAAATTTACAACTGTAGCTGCCATAGGCGCTAAGGTATAGCGTTTTAGGTGATTGTTTGTATATGATGTGCAACACCCTGTTTCAAACTACGTCCACATTTTTCGAGTGGCTGAATGTGAAAAATATACAAGATACAGTGTTTTAAGTGATTTTGTTTTATGAGAGGTCCCATTATTCAATCCCACGCACATTTTGTCTTACTTATTTGGCCTTCAACTCCCGAACCCTTATTCCAAAGAACTTCGTTTAGTCATTCTGACCTCCGCTAAAGAGCCATGGATACATGGATCTAAGATCGAATAAAGATTCTCGAAACTTATGAAGGACAAACGGAAATATTTACATGAGTGTTGCATTTAGTTTTATATAGTTGAAGATAAGGAATACTCTGGTCATGAAAATCAATTTTATGTTAGTAAGTATATTGGCTCTTATTGGTCGGAAGAACTTTAGCTTGATCAAAATGTATACAATAGAGCTCTTCCAGAGAAAGCCTTTTTCAGGATGTTTAAGCTTAAAAATCATTTTTTGAGAAAATCTCTCACTTTACCGAGCACTTATTCATGTCAAACTAAATCGTAAATAATTTCCTAATAAAAATTTCATGTCATATTTTTCGTTACGACCAAGCATTTTCTTACTATAAAGGCAAGGGTGCACAAACAGTATAATTTTAAGGCTGGATTTCGTAGAGCTATCATTTTTATAGAAAATCGTAATGTCTACAATTTTTTGTTTGAAGCAAGAGACTTAATGCATCAATTTTCATTTCTTTAAAAAAAAACATGGTAAATTGGTTGATTGCTCTTAGCAATCATGGCTCATACACTTAAAGTTCTATTCCCCAACAAACAGTTTTTATCATTTCTAAAGTTAAATTTTGTTAGGAACAATCGGAAAAGCATTGCGTTGAATTTCGAGCAGTGTATTTTTTTTTCTCAGATCTAACTTATTCATAATTAAAATACAATTTAATTTTTATTATAGCTATTAGTAGCTGCATTCTAATTGGAATACATTTAATAATAATTCTATAAAATTCATTGCTCCGGTCTTTGAAATAAACTATTGACCCAGATACATGCATAATTGTGTCTCATGAAATCAAGTTTTACACTGGGAAGCTGACTTTTATTCCTTTTAAATAATTTACAGGTTTTTATTTGAATTCATTTATTTATTGATACAAAACACTTCAGTAGATGTATGCGTGCTGAAATGATTCGTTTAAGCTAATTTTAAAGAATTAAAAACCTTTTTAAAGAGCAAACATTTTAAACTCATATTTGCTAAAAAAATTATAATGTGAGAAAAGAAGCTGCTAATAAAATCGATCAAATGATCGATAAACTTAAAAAATAAAAACAAATAAAGCAAAACAAAAATTGGCAAAAATGAAACCCCTATTAAAGCTGCTTTTGTATAACTTCCGTAAAAGCCACACCCTCCCTTCAATGTCATGTTACCGAGGCACTCTGAAAAAAATCCAATTTGATAAACGCGATTACGAAACGAAAAAATAATAGCAATGTTCCTAATGATGACGGAATGAGAATTAATTTACACAAAAAAAAAAATAAAAATACTAACTACTGATGGTTGTATAATCTTACAAGACAAAAAAAATCATCATAAATCGACTTTAGCTAGAGGAAGTTTTAATTGCACTTCCAGACAGATACAATGTTTGTGGCGGCTATAGTTTACTACATTTCTTGACTTGATAAGGTTGATACTTGAATATAATTTTTATGTGTGGTTGAATTAGTTAAGACCCCACTTATCTATCTATCGTCTTCTTTTTTTTCAATTTGATATTTATCTATTATTTTCGCATTCATAAGGTAAGGTTAGCGATGTGCAAATAATAATTTTGACAGAATGAATATAAAGTGTGAAAAAATGTGGTGATGTCATAAAGAGGAAATCTCATAAAGTCGTAAATAAAAACAACAACTTGTTTGAATTAACAAAGCGCAGATAAAAAAAAATGTATGCGTTATTTTTTTTCTAAAACCTGTCATAGTTTTGAGCGTAAAAAGAAAAAACTTTGAAATACACAGAACTTTATAACAAAAAAAAAAGACTTTTCGTTGAACTACTCGTAGTAAGTGCCAAACTAAAATATGCAAACCCTACGCTGTTTAACAAAAATGGGTGTGGCAGTCAAAAAATGCACTCAACAAACTGGCGGGCTAGTTGCTAAGGAGCACAACCTCAAACCATTTTTTATATCGAATATAAAAGTATATAATATTAACATAAATTAAAATTTTTTTGAGGACAACCTTTCCTGAATTAAAGTTTATATTTCCTTAAATTAAGGAAATGTTTAGTTACTGAAAACTACTCACTTAGTTTCCTCAATAAAAGTATGGTTTTTAAGATTTGTACATATTAGGTGCGCAACTAAGTTCTCGCTGTTTGTCAATAGATGGCGCTAGCGGTAAGAGCTGGTCAATTTGGTTCATATCGAAACGTTATGAATCTAGCCTAAGCATATGGCAAACTAACCGATTTGACACTTTTAAGATTTTATGTTTTCATAGTCTCTTTGAGTTGCTCGAAAATGACTGATTTTGTGCTAAATAATCGTCATTAGCAAGAGGTGTTGATTTTCTTCTTTCAATCGAAGAAAACGGCGGCTGACGCGCATCAAGAGCTGCAAACAGTTTACGGGGATGGTGTTCTGAGCGAAACAACGTGCCGAGATTGGTTCGTCGCCGCACAGTACGCCGAAATTTGTGGCAATTGAGAAGCATAGGGGTTAATTAATCGCAGCAATTTTTATTCGTTCATTTTTATAGTTCACAATTTGTTATGTAAACTTAATTTCAAATGAGGGTTGCTTGGCAGACAAAAACCACTGGGTCACAGTTGATGAATGAGGCAGTAAAAGGTAAAGTGAATCGAAGGTAATTTAAGTATATTTAAGAAAAGTGTATATTAAAGCTTAAGTCAAAGATAGAATGATTCCATTGGAGGCTACAAATTAAGTCTGACAGCACTTTTTTTTCATGTCAAGTTATATTACATATTAAAATTGGTACACTCTACACTCGGGGTGCATACACTTTGTCATTCCATTTGCAACGCATAGAAGGTGGCATGGCAGATTTAGAAAAGTATATACATTCTTGAGCAGCGCCAACGTCTGAATCGGTTTACCCATGTCTGTCTGTCTAAAAAACAAGGTTCTTGAGATAGCAAATGAACGAAATCGGTTCACGGACCGCCCATACAAATAAAACATTTAAAGCGCTATATTGAGTGACTTATTTGTTATTTGTGTAACTAAATTTCTCACAAATACTACGAATAACTTGAACAAATTCTGGAAAAAGTTAGTGAAAATTGACAAGTGGGCGTAGCAACGCCCATTCAAGCAAAAACTTCAAAAAACTATACTGCAAAAATTATTTAGGGTAATGGAACCAAGTTCACATTTACAGTAGGAATGACACGGAAAAAAAAACTGGACAATACCTTGCCGAAATTCTACAAGTGGGATTGGCACTCTCCAAAGAAACAAGAACTTTAAAACGCTACACTAAGAAAAATATTTAAAATAATGAAACAAAATTTCCCAAAAATACAAGAAATTGCTCAGTGAATTATATCGGACTAAAAGTTGGCGAATTTCGAAAAGAGGGCAAAAGAAATCAAAATGTAACCTTTCTCTAAAATGAAGAAGATTTGACCAGCACAATTCGCGTATTGCAAAATGATGGTTAAATGAAAGATCGTTTAATATCTCACGATTTTTGTGGGGTTATGTAAAGCAAAAGGTGTAGGTCAATGAATTCAAAATGACACACCAGTTACAAAACGAGATTCGTCGTATTATTCGTGAAATGTCGCAGGATGGTGGTTTACAATGTTGCTTACCTCGATTATTTGTATGATAAATTTCTATATTTAATGTCAATGTTTCAGCATTGATTAAAAACTTCAGCTTAGAGCTGGCGCGAATTGCTTGAAGTTATGAGACGGATCATTTAATTGACGGAAAATTCAATTTATGCAAAAAGTCGTCAGCTTTCGTTTTATCTTTTTTATCGAAAGCCCCATTAAAATGCCTTTCAAAAAAAGTCAAAAAATCTTAGATTTAGTCAAAAACTAATTTACGTCTAAGTGTCATAAAAATGCTGAAACTTAAACTAAAAATGCACATGTATTTCCTTTTACTCACCTTATATACTTCTTATAGTTAATATTTATGTACTATATTAACTTGAAGATATGCCAAAAATAATATTTTGAGCTGTAAGAAAGAAAAAAAGATGAAACATTTAATGCACACGTTGAGTAATTTTTCTGAATTTAAAATACTAAAAATAACAAAGCAAAAAGTAAAATATAAACAAATTAATATTTATAAATTTGTTAATTACAATGGAAAAACATAAGGAAAACTTCAAATTATAACAATTTATGCGCATTTGTTGCTATAATTAACAAGTGTTGAAATTCGCATTAAGCAGAAATGATAAAAATGTATGTAACTCAATTAACTTTAAGTTTCCTATTAAAAATGTTGTAACATAGCAGCAGAAACTTGACGCAACTACAAATTATTCACACTTTCGTGGCGCCATCAATAACACGACTGAAGTAAGCACGTGCTTTTTATCTTCAAAGTATGTAAACAAATAATTACTGTTTTTAATTAAAATAAAAAAAATTATGTTAATTAATAAGTTTTCTCTTTCAGCACCAAAATAACACAATTACACAATAAAAAATAAGAAATAGCACGTTACGCCACGGTTTCAGTTTCTGCTACAGAAGCATCCTCAGTGACCCTGAGCTGTTACAGTGACCAATTTCATACAATTAAAAAGACCCACAAGTCTATAATTTAGCAATTAGAGATCCAAGAGATTTTTGTGTGCTAAACAAAAGACCATTTTCAGGTTTTTTCTTTTTGCTGTTTTAAAGCATGTTCGTCTAATGAAGCCAGCCTTAAACTATCTCTTATAATTTGAAAGAGGTTAAAAATGCCGAAAAATGTTGAAAAAGTCGAAAAATGTTGAAAAAGTCGAAAAATGTTGAAAAATTCGAAAAATGTTGAAAAAGTCGAAAAATGTTTGAAAATGTCGAAAAATGTTGAAAAAGTCGAAAAATGTTGAAAAAGTCGAAAAAAATGCAATATGTTGAAAAAAGTTGAACGAGGTAGAAAAAATTTTAAGCAATTGAATAAGGTTGAAAAAATTTCGAAAATGTGGGGAAAGCGTTCAAAGAGGTTGAAAAACTCGAAAAAAGTTGAATAAGATTAAGAAATGTGGAAACAGTTGGAGAAGGCTAAAAAAGTCGATAAGATATGGAAAATGTTGAAAAAACTCAATAGAGGAGTTGGATAAGTCGAAAAAATGTTGAACGAGTCTGAAAATTTTGAATATTGAAAAGGTCGCAAGAGCTGAAAAAAATTGAAGAAGTTGAAAAAGTCGAAAAATTGTTGAAAGCGAGTGAAATAAAAAAAAAAACAATGACACGCCCACTTTTCCACTTACGCCTACTTTTCGTTTAATAAATTATATACATGATCGACATTCGCATACACAATTTCATCATAATAGCTGATTTAATTTGCGAGCTATACCGTAATTAGTCTTAAAATTTTTTGCGTTAACACACCCCACTGGTACAATACAGCCCCATTTTGATACAGAAATAGAATTTATGAACAACATACTTACACAAAATTTTAATATGATTGCTAACTTCTAGTTGGCTTGATATGTCATTTAAGGTATTTTACTTGTATGGAAGATGCCACGCCCACAGGTGCTATTTTGGCCACATTTGATTCAGATATGTCTCAAAACCCAAAGGAATAGAAAAAAATAGTTTGCGGTAGTGTTAAGCACAGACAAATCTTTCGGAAATTCTTAAGCGAAGCTGTTTTTTTATGGACTTGTGGTATTTTGATAAACTAACTGCTCAGTACAGTATTTGTAGTGTGTTTTGCTATTGTAACTTTTTTGGTGTTTGACACATACTGTACTGAACATTCAAATAATTAATGAATTAACCTATGTATATAAATTACTTAAGCTTTCGGTTCAAACTTTAGTTTATACTTGTTCTATGTATGTCTGAAAGCAAAGGTGGATTGGCTAAGAGGTTTAGTAGAAGTTATGGCATTATATTTTATGTATAACCTCAACGCCTAACTGCGGGTATATTTATAATGTAATTCCTGAGGGAGTAGCTTCATTTTAATTCAAATAAATTATTCAACATTTTAATAAATTCTATATGAAGTAGTATCATATCAAAATCTTCCTTTTATAGCTACTTAGAATGATAGTTTGACCCACTACAAAAAAAAAAGTGAAAATGGTTACTGTATCTAAATACATTGCATGACATCATAGATTTTTTTATTTTACTAAGCTTAACATATCTTGAAAGTGAAAATTAAAATAAATTGTACATGCACGGCATGAAGTCATAAGAGAAGGAAAGAAATATAGTCAAGTTAACTAAGAAAATAAAATAGAAAATAATAAAGAGAATGCAGAGCTGTAAAACAGTTAAGTACCAGTAAGGTAGTAAGATGCTTACGAGTGGCGAATTGCAACTTTCAATATTTTAAATATATATATATATATATACATATACGTTTTCATTTAGTATTTTTTGATGAGAAGCCTATAGTTTTAAATTTACAAATGCTTGAACATTTAGTCGAAATATAACTAAATATCGTTTTTAAGATAGTCGAAATAATTACCACTCCCTATTCCAAAGGACTACGCTGGAAGTTCCCAAATATATAGACAAAATATTGATAAAATACTTTGGACCAAAACTTTCTAAAGTGCTGGAGAAGCTGTTATTTACAATAATGTGATGTATACTATCTCCGAATAAGCCTAGGCAAGTTAGAAGCTCTAGATAAGAATAGATCGGTGCAACTCTCCTAAAATGTCAACATGTGTAAATTTTGAAAATATTGAATCATTTTACAGGGCGTAAACGAAAGTTTGACTTTCAATTTTATAGAATATATATCATTTTTTTTTTTTTGAAAAGGTGATTTGAGCAAGTAATACAAGTTTTAAGTACACTGCTTTTTGAACAAATAATAAACATTCAATTTAATATCATGATTTCAAAATTCACTCGGGTAGACATTTTTTAAGAGTTAGTTGCATGTAAGAACTGTTCCAGAAGAAACTTAAGTTAGTAAAAAATTTTTGCACAGTTATTTCATCGACAGTATGGTACGATCTTTTCCACTTAAGTCTGAAGTCTTGTAATTTTGTTGCAGTCTTACCACTTTTTCGAAGTTCTCTTTGCATAAGAGCCCAATATCTCCCAATTGGGCGAATTTATGGGCAGTTTGGCGGATTTCCTATTATAGGTACAATTTTGTGAATCAGGTAGACCCTTCTTATAATAGAAATAACCGTAAAGTTCGTTTTTTCTTATGCAGCAACTAATTTTGCTATAGTTAAATATTTTAGCTCTGGGCGTTGTAGGTACAGTAGACGTCCAATATAACGTATAACGAATTTCCATTTGAACGAAAAGTTTTTGGAATTGGAATTTTCTATTGATGTCTCTAAATTAAGAACGCTAAACATCTTCACTATTCCAAATAACGAACATTGATTAATTCAACCATAACTATTGAACTGAAATAACTTTTACCAGTAAAGGGATCACAAGTTAATATAGCATTCCAAAATCTAACTCAACTTTTATACGAGTTAATATATGCGTAATGCCAGTTTCTTTAATAAAAACACTTCCATATAACGATATTACGACTGACACGTGCATTAATTAGTCCGTTATATTGGATGTATACTGTACATGGACACGATCAGTTCGCACACTTTTTATTGTTTGCTATACATCTTTTTCGTTTGAAGTGATTTTCACATTATATAGAACAAATATCATATCTTTTTTAGACCTATAAGATTATCAGGTAGAAAAATTAAAAAGTCAATTTTTTGCTGAAACAGTCCTTAAGTAAAGTTTCTTAAAAGTTCTATTAATTTTCAAACTATTCTTCTTTAAAGCTACTGATATACTAATCTACCTCAGTCGTTCCTTCACATGAAGCACATAACTTTCATTGAAGAACATTTTCCAAAAAGTAATTCCGTCTAAATTTATAAAGCTAAACCTATAATGGTTGGAATACAACATGTCCACGTTTCCACCGAGAAATTCCACTTTTGATTTTACAATATTATGTATGCTATTTCATGTTGAAACTAAATATCATTTTTAGAGAGATGACCAAGATAAATATAAATATTGAATCATCATACAAACCTAAAATCTTTAATGACGTGTCAGAGACCGCAAACATGTAAAAATACATTTTAAAACTATTTTACCAAACATTATTGCAAGCCAATAAAATATATAAAATTTGACATTTTACCAAAAATTAGTTGCAAAAAACGCCAACTCATCGCCATCCTAAGCAATAATTTTCAAGTTTTAAGTTAAAATGCATTTCATCTCCACTCCTACCTTATCGACTTAAATAAAGACACCAAACCCATGCAAACGGCATGTATGCCTAAGACAACAACAATTGTACAGTTGTACACATCTAAAACAAAAACAAAATTAACTTTAAATGACTCTCTGCTGCAGTAGACTGATGTATGTAAGAAAAAAAAAAAGAAGAGGCAGAAGTCTTGACTTTAAGCACGCCAAAAGAGAACGACAGCATAATGTTGCTTCAAGTGATGCACCTCGTTGTTTTTTTTTTTTTTTTTTTTTGTTGTACTTTCTTCTCGTAACATTCAAAGGTTGGCTTTGCTGTTTATTTACCTCTTCTTGTTGTTGTTATGGTTTTAAGTTGTTTGTCTGACTTGCATTTTTCAACATCAACCGTGATACGCGCTTGCCTGCTTGAGACTCGTTAAGCAAGCAGAACCTACACACCACAAGATGGATGCCGGGCTTAACTTGTCTTGATATAAAATATCCCTATGAGAAAAATAGTAACAAGCGCCTATGGATATGTAGTCATTATTTTTAATTCAAATTTTTTTATCAAATATAGTTAATATTTTTAATTTTAATGTAATAAATAATAAGTACGATTTATGATTAACATTTTTATCATTTTTGAGAATATTTTTTTATAAAAAAACTAGTGTACCCAGCAGACGTTGTTCTGCCCTCTCTGTTCATGCCCCTATCTCCATCCTTATCTCCACCCCCCTCCCCATCGTTACCACAACTCTAACCATATCTCCATAGCTATCCCCATTCTCATCCCTATTGCCATCCCTATCTCTATCCCAATCCCTATCCCATAACTATCCTCCTCCTCATCCGTATCTCTATCCCAATCCCCATCCCTATCCCTTTCCCTATCTCCAACACTATCCCCATCGCTACCTCAACCCTAACCATACCCCCATAGCTATCCCCATCCTCATTCCTATCTCTATCCCTATCTCAATCTCTATCCCTATCCCTATCTCCACCCCTATCCTCATCGTTACCTCAGCCCTAACCATACCCCCAAAACTATCCCCATCCTCAACCCTATCTCTATCCCCATCCCTATCTCTATCTATATCTCCATCTCTATCTCTACCCCTATCCCTATCTATATCTCTGTCCCTATCCCTATCTCCACCCCTATCCCCATCATTACCTCAACCCTAACCATACCCCCATAACTATTTCGATCCTCATCCCTATCACTATCCGTATCCCTAACCCCATCCCTATCCCTATCCCTATCCCCATCCCTATTCCTATGCTTTGACAGTAAATGTAAAATTTGTTCAATCAACAAAATAAATAACAAAGCAAATCTTGACATAAAAATAAAATAAATTTGATTTTGAAAAACTAAGTTGAAAATTGAAAAATTTTCGGTTTTTTGCATTTTTCCGAGTTTTCTTTCAAATTTTTCCAAAATTTTTGCTATAAACCTTCCTTGAACAATTACAAACCTAACACAAAAAAAATTATGCAAATCGGTCGAACCATTCTCGAGCCTTTGCGAGACTAACATATTTCAAAATTCATTTTTATATATATAGTAGATTTAAAGAGAAAAATCAATTTTAATTATGATTTTTTTTATTATACCCTACACAGAGGGTATATTCACTTTCTCATTCCGTTTGTAACGCATAGGAGGGGGCGTGACAGGTATGTAAAACTATATATATTCTTGATCAGCGACAGCACCTGAGTCGATATAGCTATGTCCGTCTGTCTGTCTGTCAGTATCTCTGTTGAAATTACGTTTACAGAAAAACTAAGCAAGCTAATTGAATGAAATTTGGCACACATTTGCTAGCATATAAAAATGGGCGAAATCGATTCACGGCCACGCCTTTCGCCCATACCCTATGTAAATACACCAAAGTCCATTTTGATAAAAGTTACTGCATTTTTGATGAAACTTGGTGATTTCGTGAAGATGAGAACAGAATTAAGATTAGGCTAGGTTTAAAGTTTGCAAAGGCTCTTAAAGGGGCGTGAAATTTTAACTTTTATAACGCCATAGCTCGTAAACCGTGAAAGATATTGTGATGAAATTTGGTACATGAATACAGATTTCATAAATCTTGAATTGCGCATAAAGTGGGCGGAATTATAAAGGGGCGTGGCACATTTTAACAATTGAAAATTTTGATTTCGTATAACTCGAAATTGGCACATACGATTTTCATAAAAATTTTAGGGATAATACCACTGAAAGTA
The DNA here is from genome assembly GCA_963680825.1 of Meiosimyza decipiens. NCBI lineage: Eukaryota > Metazoa > Arthropoda > Insecta > Diptera > Lauxaniidae > Meiosimyza > Meiosimyza decipiens. Next base: position 12,071,265 of record OY804261.1, on the reverse strand, counting down.
GTCACCAATACAAGCTTCGTCAATATACTGAAAAATCGTGTTGAAGGGTGTGGCACAGCCTACAATATTTATAAACGTTATAAAAAGATTTTTAACCCTTTACTAGTTTTTTTTTCAAAATTTTATTTTTTTATAAGATTTTGCTGTTTTTTTTTTAATATTTAATTTTTTTTTCAAGATATTAATTTTTTTAAAGATTTTATTTTTAGATTTAAGTTTTTTTTATTATTATGGCATTGGTTAAGTTTCGTAGACCTTTTGTATAATGCCAAAAATGCGATATCTCGGCAAAAAAAAAAAGAAGAAACTCAACGGCATTTGAAAGAAAGAGAACAAATTCGCGATGCTACATAACCTCAAATATGTCAAAAAATAGTGTATTTTGCTTTTATAGGTTAGAATATCTCAAAAGCCTGGCGTGATAGAGCAATTCTGAGTCCGGATTCTCGGTTTCAGCGTGCAAAATTACATCGGAAACAACTATTCATTGTCCAGGACCAATATCTTGCAGGGTAGTGGTAGTGTAATTGATCGATTTGATGTTCAATTCTAATGATAAACAAATATTGCAGCAGAGATACAGTAATTTTATATTCTTTTTTTTTTCTCAACGTAAGTGTACTTTTTCTGAAACTGATATATACTTTAAACCCATGTAAGGTTGATAGTATGCATAAACTGATTATGCGCAGTAAACGCACAGAAAACTTTTTCTTATTATTATTCTCGCTGGGTAGTTTAGATAAAATTTTCTTTAGGTCGTCTGCCTACTCAATGCTGAGCTTCTCTTATTAACTGGCTCAACAACTACTCAACATTTCGATGTTACTAGAAGATGAAAACAAGAGAGCTAGCATTAATGTAATGCTGCGTCTATGATAATTATAAAGATTATTATTATGATGATATTATTACTGCTGTCAACACTACTTCTACAAAAAGATTCAGCATGATTTCAAGTATCTGTTAGTTTAAGTTGTATATTAAGGCAAACAAAATAAATAATATATTGAATGATGAAGACTCAAAGCTTTTAAAACATATTTCAGATCATTTAAGAAAAGACGCAAAAAGAACCAATAATTGATTAATAGCTTTGAATAAGTGGGCGTGGCACTTTCTATACAATAAGAATAAACTAATAACGTTATTCGGAGGGAGCTAATTATATATATATATATGTGGTATTGTTTGCCAAAACTAAAAGAGTTGAACCTTAAGGGGGCTGATGATTTTCTATGTGGGCAGTATTTTGACTAGACGATGATTTACCATGAATCAATTCGGCATAAGTGGAGCCATTGTTGCGCTAGCATTTCTCCTAATTTATAAAAATAAAAGAATTACTTTTAAAAATCCTTTTGCCATTCATCAACATCAATAACTAGTCAAATACTACATACACAAAAAATCAGCTAAATTTCTTTAGGTTTAACACCATTCGCTTAGGCAGAGAATGCCACACATATAGTAATCCTTCGAAGGGTTATACTTATTTTATTTAGCCTGACTTTTTGAATGAACCATTTTCATTGTCGCATAAACAGAGCTATAATTGAACCACACAAAAGAGGCCGAATATTAGACTGATTGTCACACCGATTTTTAATTTAAGCAAATTTAATTTTGTACTGATCCATATGCAATGCCCATTATAGTTTAATTTTTATTTAGAATACCCTAGATAAGGCGAACTAGAATTTTCGCTGGTACTGTCTGTGTCAGCCAAAATCTCTATATCTAACAAATTTCAATGCGATGGGTACATTCTACGCTGCTTTAGTCGCCAAGAAAAAACTTATAATCAGAATGGCAGACTTTTACGTAGAAAACTTAAGATTTCCTTTAAGTAGGTTTTTATGATTTCCTACTATTTCTACGTTTTAAAGGAATTTCGGCCTAACAACCGTTTCATAGATCTGAGTACAAAAAACAAAAAACGTCAATACATCAAAACATTCAATTTTTGCTTATAATTTTTTACATGTGAATTGATGCCTCTGAGATCCAATCCATACTTATGGCAGTTTTGTAATTAACTTTTTCGAACGGACAAGGTTCGATTATGTTGTACCATAAACTTGCAACTTTATTGCTGCTTTTCTTTTCTAGTTTACAATAACCACATACATAGTACTCTATAACTATCGCGTGTCTCAAATTGCAAATTTTACGCGTTGAAAAGTTTCATTTTAAAGTGCAAACTGTAATTTTTCGCTTTTTCTTTCTATGATTTGAGATTTAATCAGCTAAGAGTAAAGCTCACTTTTATTTTCATTTGGTTTTGGTTGAATCTTGCAATAAGGGGTAATATTATCAAATATTCGATGGCAAGTGTAGCGTAACAATTTTCAAGCATGTAATCTAGATAATAGCTTCCATTTACTTTTAGTTGCCATTTTTATGATTAAGAGAAAATTATGTTACCATTCAAAGAAGCAATAGAGTTAAAGAAATAAAACTGTGAATTGCCAAAAGTAGTTAGATCTTAATGAAAATTAATAGCCCAAAAAATTTAGAAAAAGTTTAAAATATATTTATGATTTTACTATGGTTTTTATTGTGATAATAAGCCTTAATGAAGAGAGTTAGTGCACAGTTCACAAAAAGAAAGTTCTGCAAACTAACATAAAAAAAAATATGTCCATATAAAAAAAATATGTATTATATTTATACTTAAATGTCGTCGTGGGATTGCTGGTATATATTAGAGGTCTGCATGAGTGCACTCGAAACGAGCTTCCGAATGCATCATGCAGACCTCTTGTGCATATCCCTTCAAAACCACAATTTTAGTTTTAATTTTTTTAACGCAATAGCTGATAAATTTTCCAACATATGGAAGAGAACAAAATTCTGAAATATTTTCTTTTCAATTTTTCTGCGTATTCCTACTTCAAACTTAAGCCCTCAATGTGTGTGTGCATGTGATCACATGCAGTTTTCAAAGTCAGTGAATGAACTGAAAAGTTGGTTAGTAATTTTTTTTTTCTCAAACAAAAATACATAAAATTGCCAACAAATGTCGAAGATATCCATGAACACTACAACAAAACTGTTGATGTGTACTTGTGCATGTAATCCCATGCACAAAAGTCTGTTGCTCTTTATCTACAGTATATTCCATCAAAATGAATGAAATATTTAAAAATATTTGGTCTTTATATTACTCAACGAATTTTTATGCATACATAACTTATGCATACATAAATTATGCAAACATAACGCTTGTTTACATTGGTCGTTTTCGAATTTGTGCTTCTAAATACAATTCAGCGACAACATATTGTTTTAGATTTGACTGAAGGACTTTCTTACATGTTACGTTTTAAAGCCTTTTTTTACAAAAATATCAAATTTTATTTTTAATTATGAATATTTTATGTTCTTCCCGAACATATTTACATACAGAACTAAATCAGTAATTCTTAAAAAAATATAAGACACTTTATGAAATAAAGCTCAAAAAATATGAAATCGGCCTTATTTCTACTAAAAAGCCTTATATCGAACAAATTGCACATTAATTATACATCATTTTAAAGGTATTTCTGAGTACACAACAAATCTTACTTAGAGCTCAAAGTCGCATTTAACAATATCTCATTTCAAAGCTATTTTTTTGTACTTCAATCTTTATGTAGACACAAAAGTTATAGATTATTACAAACAAAATTATAAATTAAATTTAAATAACTGATAGAAACCTATAATGATAAAAAATTATAAAGTCAGCTTTATAATGTGACCCTCCCTTCTTGACAATAAGACGTTCTCTATTGCTAACTTCAATTATGATTGATTGATTGATCACTTTAAAAAATGACTGAGACATGAAAGACCCAAAATCAATGTAAAAAGTAAGCTATCTACTAAATTCTCATAATGGAAACTCACAAGGGACCACACAAATAAAGGATGTAACTTTAGCTGTTGTCAAACTTTTTGTGTAAAATGATAGTCATAGGAAGTTAGTTAAAGTACGTCAACAATATGTAGGGAAACGGAAGTTTGCGGTAGCGCTATTAGTAACAATTTCATTCATAGTTACTCTCGAAACAAAGTAAAATAAAACAGAAAAGAATAATACAAACCAATAATGAAATCAAAACAAAAGAAGTATGTATTGACAATAATTGCTTGTATGAGAAGTCACCGACATGACAATTGCTATTGTGTTGGAAAATTATGTAAAGAAACAGCAAAGGAAACTAAAACTGGATTGCAATTGCAATGCTATGTGTTTTTCTTCATCCATGAGATATACATAGTAAGTAGTTATCATTTATATAGTGATATAAAAAAAATGTAGTTTGCATTAGTTACTGTATCGTGATTATTTTGAGGAATTTTTCATGAAACATTTCTTATTTGACTTTAAAGTGCAATGTAACTGAAACATATCAGAATAATTGCAACAATAATAGTATTATAGTAATTTAATAATGGAAATTGAGAAAATTTTCTCCGTTTACTAGACAAAACAAAATTGTTACTTTCAAAAATTGAAATTAAAATAATCACAACAAATGATGGAACGTGAGCTCCTTCATACATGCCGCATGCCGCACGTTTCAGAAAATTTACAACAAAATTCTACACCGCTACCAAAAAGATTTTTAGTAATTTTCTTAAGTAATTCCTTAATTCAACCCGGAAGTCTACTAAACAGCAATTAAATTAACTAGCTCTGTAGAAAGTTTTGTTTAGATAAACACAGGGTCACGGGATTGTGCCGGCCAAGCTCGGAATTTTATGTCAAAGACGGGGGACTGGTAGGAATTCATAAATTTATGAACCCGGGAATGGAATGATTTTTGTGATATGAAAAGTTAAGTTTAACGAGAAAAAAAAATTAAAAATTCAAGTTTTTCCGCTCCAAAATTAAAGTTTTTACTGTTTCATGAATTAATTTTTCAATAGTGCTGACCAAAAAAAAAAAACTTTCCCCAAATCATTTATTGAAAGTAATTTTTTAAACCGCGTGTTCCATTTTAATTTTCAGAGAATAAGTAAGACAGTAATAAATGTTTTAGGAGAAAGTTATAAGTTGACCTTGACAACAAAATTTCAAGGTCATTTCTAGTTCAACTGTGATTTTTAAATATCCGGCTATATGTTGTTATTACAGATTTGTATCCTATGGGAAAAAAATAAATGTTTTGTATGAAAAATTTTTCTTTAGAACTTAAATTTATTAATGGTATAGTAATTCGAGTATTTATTTAAAAAATCACAGTTGATCTGGACCTGGCCTAAAACATTTATGACAATCTTACTTAGTTTTCGAGATATTGGCCTGAGAAAATGCCGATATAACGGAGATACTGCGACCGGAAGTGGCTGATATATTTTAAAAATCGCTAAGTGCATAGATACAGCCATGGACACATAAATGGGACACTTTGTTAAAAGTTCTTAAATGCCAAGAGTACAATCTTAGGTTCACCTAGAAAATGGTAAGCTACGAGTGTGAAAACATAATAGTCTGTAGTACATTTTCTTGGCTTGGCGTAGGCTCGCTTATAAACATCAATGACAAAAAGGGCAATTTCTAGTGTTTGGAAATATTGGAAATCCTAAGTGAACCCTATGCACTCCATTCCATGCCAATTAAGTGGACATTTTTACAAGATAATGACCACAAAAAATCCAATAGAACAATGAAAAATTATAGAAACACTAGCTGACCCGGCAAACGTTGTTCTGCCCTCCCTGTTCATGTCACTATCTTCAGCTCCATATCTGTCTCCATCTCCATCCCTATCTCTATCCCTATCCCTATCCCTATACCCATCCCTATCCCTATCGCTATCCCCATCCCTATCTCTACCCCTATCCTGTTTGTCATTAAGAGCGTAAAACTAACCTTTCTATACGGTTTGTTTTTTAAGAGGGTAAAACTAACCTATCCCATTATTTCGGTTTTTTGTAATTTTCGGACCACCTTTAACATTTAGGGGGATGAAAAATAGATGTTGTTTGATTCTCAACCCTAGCCGATAAACACGCTAAGATTCACGAAAATCGGTCGAGCCGTTTCGGAGGAGTTCAATTTCGCACCCTGTGACACGAGAATTTTATAAATTAGATAGACGACCTTTGGTCTGCCCCACACAAAAAGATTGGTGTGCCATATCCAAAACAAAATGCCAAAAAATCGTGGAAAGTATGAGTCGCAGGTGTGAAGCTGTCATCAAAAAAAGAGGCTACAGCACTAATTATTAAAAAATCAACAAATGCACTTTTTTAACACGATATTTTTCTCATTTTTCTAAATTGTGCCATTTATGTGTCTAGCTCATTTAATCGTTTTTATACATTTTAATGATTTTTTTTTTTTATTAATGAATTATAATAGCGGAAGTTCCTATTATTATTAAATATGATAAATAAACCTTTGCAAAAAACCAATTTTGTAGTTTGTTCGTAATATTTACGTTTATATAGCATTAGAAGGAACTTTTAAAAAAATGTGCCATTTATGTGTCCACATATGTATGCTGAGTACGTGCTAAAAAAAATTGGTAAATTCAAAAATATTGAAGTTTAAAGGGCAAAAAAAAAAATAACTAAATGCAAAAAAATGAAATATATTTAAAGTGTATTAAAATAGTATTTTCAAGCATGCAAAACATACGAATAGACGATAAAACGAAAAATAGAGAGGAAGCAAGTAATGAAATTATACATATCAACAAATGACGTCACTTTTACTCAGGAAAAAATCGTGCGCTATGAATAAATTTTATTACATGCAATCGGCAAAAATTCCAAAAAGACAATTGACAAAAGAAAAAGCTACGGAAGAGAGAAAGAGGGCGTAGAGAAGTAGAATAAATAAAAAATGAGATAATAATACTCCCAATATAAAAATTAACAAGAGAAAAATACAACGTGATGTTGAGATTGATAAATTAATTATGTAACCGGAGGGTAAAAAAAATAAATGAATTTAAAAACATTAATAGTATTGCCATAATTTTTATAACCGTAATTCGATGATGCTTACCAGAAAACACCAATTTTTGTAAAAATTAATTTATGCAACGATTTGAGTTTACTTACAATTAGTCTAAAATTAAATTCTTCAATATAGATCCCAGTGCTAGACACTGTTCAAAGGCTGAAAATGGGCTCTACTTCTAATGTGTACAATGGTTATCTACAGGGTTGCCATGTGACCCAAATTGACCGGCAGGTCCGGAACTTCATGTCAAAGCCGGGGGCCTTGTAGAAAATCCAAAATTTCTAAAATAGCCGGGGATTGCACGATTTTTGTGACATGGACTTCGAAGTTTTGTTGAACGAACCAAACAAAAAAGTTTCTTTTTGTCATTTGACAGAAAATAATTTTTTTTTTGTGAAGGACGGCAATTGTTTGTGTTCACCTTTGGCAAACTTGGGTTTCTAAGACAGTTTATTAAAAAAGCGCCCTTTTGGGGTTAATGTGTTTGTTGTTGGTTTTACTGAAAAAGTGACCTTTGGCTGATGTGAAAATCAAGAGGATGGCTGGCCATCTAATTAGAAACAATAAGTTGTGTTCAAGTCAGTAGCAAATTTTTGGACCTTGAATTAATTTTACTGGTAAGTTATTAATCAGACAAAAACCTCAGTTTTGGAGAAGTTAAATTACTGGGATACATATACTCTCGAAATGGCAAGGAAGCAAGAAGTTGTGGCCCAGCAACCCGAAAAGTGATTGTCGAAATTTTTATCCACAAAATGTCATACCGAGCTATTGCTTCGGTTGCTCAGTGAAGAAAGCTTATGGTGCTATTAAACATTTCACCACATTTAAAACGGCAGAAAACGTGCCAACAAAAAAAACGATCTTGTAACGGAAAGAACTAATGCAAAATCTTCTTGAATGGCTAAATTAGACCCCAAAATATTCGCTAGGGAGATTCAACGCCAAATTTTGGATCACACTGATACTCTGATATTCACTCGTACTGTTAGGAGATATTTGGTGGAGTCTAGGCTTCACAGAAGAGTATTACGCAATAGGCCTCTAGTGACGAAAAAACAAAGAAAAATATGGATTGAGTTTGCAAAGGTTTACCATTTTTTTTAAATTAAACTGTTTCTAATTAGTTGTCCACGGCTGTATATGAAACACGACGCTTGAAACTTCATTTCCTCAAAACTGCGACTATGTCGCTTCGTTCCCTTTTCGATAAATACCAATCAAGAGCTTTTTCATGTTCACCATATCAATTGTTTTTGTTTTGTGCCTCTTGACCGAAGTTTTTTTCGCCGGCCTCTCACAACCAGGCCCACCACGATTCTGGTTACTGACGCTTAAGTCGATTATCAGCCATACTTACTCAATTGCAAAAAAAAATAAGCTGGAGGAAATGACTCTGAAAAATGCACCGTTACCCCCGGATCGGGGTCCGGAGGTCCTATATGAATTGCAAAATTTCTAAAACACTTGGGAATTGGATAAATTTAGTTTTTGAGCAAAAAAAATAAAAAAGTCAACATTTTCCCACACATATTTTTAATATTGGCGGTTTGAAAAAAAATCCTCAAATTTATCCGGAAAAAAACTTTATTTTTACCATTTCAAGGAAAAATTATTTTCTACTTGGCAACCCTGCCCCGGACTAAGTCTACAAAAGTGAAAAGACACAACAGAATATTATGAATACAATGTTTCAATCTTGAGATATCAAAATAGTTACATATTTTAGAAAATAAAAACAGTTTTCATTCTTAAAAACATGCGATTTTTTTTCGCAAAAAAACTGGCAACTATGCAGGCGACCAACGCCTTAATGCAAGCAAATGTAAAATTAATTTTTTCATATCACCCATTCCTTATCACTGACTCTCTCGCTGATTTCAGTTCTCAATGTTTACTCATAAGTTTCAATTGTTTTCAAGAACCTAATGTGTTAATTGGCAAGCATTGTTGCCAAGTTGCTTGCCAAAAAGTTTTCGAATATGTATATGGCAAAAAAAAGGGAAACTGAAAAACTCATTCATTAAAAAAGAGAGGCAGTGACGGCAGAACTTAAATTTTTTTTATGACAGAGCAGAATTCATTTATTTGTCAGAAACATGTAGAACATTATTGATAAGATATTAAGAACATCAATGATAAAATTAATCGCTTACCGCACTGAAACTTATGATACATACACATATGTAGCTTTCAATGCGTATTTTTTCGATTTCACAACTTACATGTAGTCCTTAGCCGTTGCGGTATCAGTGCGTCTAAGATTAATTCGTAGAAAAAAAAGATTAACCCTAGTATATTGGATTATTACATTTTTAATATGAAAACCTAATATGTCTCGGTTTTTTTTTTTTCATAATTGCAATGAAATCGTCAGTCCCCTAACATGTTCTCAACACTGTTCTATTACTTCAAACTTTTTACTAATAGCATTCGATAGTAATTTTTTAGCATTTTTTACCATTGATGAAACGTTCCAAAATATCGCCATCACTACCCTAAACCGTTTGGAATTAAAATTTTATGCGCTTTTTCTCAATGTTACCGCAAGTATGGCACTATTGCCAAACATAATGGGGGATTTGTGACTTTGTGTCCTTTCAAACTGCGCAGCAGAGTGTGTGCTTGTGCCAGTTTTTCCCAGGCAAGTATAAAAATTTAATTGGTATTGTTTTAAAGTATTCTAGACTAAACGTTTTTGTTAAAAAAAAAATAAAGTTTTTGACCTAAAGAAAAATAAAACGTGCCACATGCGAAACACTTAAGTAATTGAAATAAATTTTTCAAAAACTTTTACTACACCAGACAACAAAGATTTTTCTATCTGGTTATTAAAATCAGACTGTGTATCATTGATAGTTAAGTCCGTAGTCTTTGCGGTGCCCCGTGCATGAAACAGCATTTCTCTCAACATGTGACTTTTTTTTGCGCCTAGTCGAAATTACTAAGGAAAAGGCGATAAATCGAACAATGAACATTCATTTCGAAAACTTGTTGTCTGACGAACTTTTTATCGTTTGAACTAAATAAAATTGTTCAAAAAATTATATACAGCTTTTCGAAGTAGTTACAGAACAATTAAAGGACTCCATATAGACGAGACTCGATTAAAGCGTTAAATCTTTAGAAATAGCACCATTCTAGGAACCTATTCTATATTGGTCCATGTTGTCTTTCATTGAAGCAATGTCTGGGTATAAACTACCAATTTAACATAGCCTTATTAGATAAAGTTTAAAGAGTATCGTTGTATTGTGCAAAATCTTTGGCTATAACTATACTCCTATAGCAAAGTAAATTGAGATCATGATGGAATACATATTTTTTATTTTCAACATAGCGGATATTTCACTTAAAAAAGAAGAAAAGAAAATACTAAAATATGATCGCTTCAAAAAATAATACCATTTATTGATATTGTAAGCATTTATTTATTTGTTTGATCACTTATGAATAGATTCAACGTAAAATGAGTCATACATTCATAGTGGCGACACAATGTGTTTAGTCGACGACTTTTGTTCCAGTTAAAATTTACGATTTTTTTTATTTATAGTGAATCTTTCGCTTGATTTAAGTACGAAAAGACCCATACAATAACAGAACAAAAGGAAGAAGTCATTAAACACAATTGCGGGCTTTTAGGCGGCAGAGGCAGGCACACAAACAAACATTAAATACCAGCTTTATGTGGGGTTCTGCTTTGAATTATTTTGCATGTTCAACAGTAATTTATGCAGAAAATAAAATGAAAATTGAAAAATAGTTATAATTTACCAGTAAGTTGAGGGAGTGCGCCAAAATAATTTTATAGAAATAAAATGCACTTGAAAAACTTATCGCCGACAATGAAGAGCTTGAAATTAATATAATTGAACACAAAAGAATCATGCGAAACAAAAAGTATTAAGTTTTTATTCTATCCCGAGCACACTGATCAAAATTTGGGGAAAGGTTTTTAAATATTTCCTTTAAAAACTTTTTTGAATTCACTATTACAGTTTTTGTAATTTTTTTCTAAACAAGTGTACATTAAAAACACTGAGGAATCATTACTTAAGACTTTTGAAATATACACTCATGGACTGTAAAATAGGTGTGAAGACGATAAACAGTAAATTTCCAAGATAAAAGTTAAATGCCATGTCTCAAATTCAAAGTAGTAATTTGAAAGTCTAGCAGCACTGTTTTGAACTGAAATGCGGTAGTCCCCAGCTTAAGTTTGCGTACTGGCAAATGTTTTGACACTTTTTTTTGTTGACATTCCAAATTGCTGTGGACAGTGAAATAGGTGCGTGTTGCATAAACTTAAGAAAACCTACATTTTTCTATAGAATTTGTTTGCAAAGGTAAGATATTCAATAGCTTTTCTGCAATAAAGGCTTAAGTGAGCTTTTAATTAATATTAGATGGGTAGAGCGCATCACTGCAGTGCTGAGGAGAGAAGACTTGTGCGTAAGCTCCGAGAACAAGGAAAAAGTTACAAATGCATTGCCACATCAATTGGACGGTATCAAAACTTCGTCACAAATGCTCTAAAGCCAGAAAAAACTATTGAAAGGCGTGGAGGATGTAAGAAAACTTCATCAGCTGCAGATAATCGTATTGTGTTATTGGCCAAACGTGACCCTTTCAAATCATCAAAAGCGATTGCAAGCGAAATTGGCAACATTGTGTCATCACGAACTGTCCTACGGTGATTAGTTAGTGCAAAGCTTCCTGGCACGATAGCCCGCAAAGTCCCTTTGCCTAGAAAGGCAAATTTGAAGAAGAGGGAAAACTTTGCATTGGGTCATAAAGACTGGCACGGACCTGAGGGTGCAAAAAATGGCACAACATTCTCGTTTGGAAACGATGCTCACAGGAACGTTCGTCGACCAAAAGGCAAAACATTTCACGTAAAGTTTACAACGAAAACAGTTAAGCATGGTGGTGGCAATATAATGGTTTGGGGCTGCTTTTCGTGGCAAGGCATAGGCCCGATACATCGAATCGATACAAAAATAGATAGGTTTGTTTACAAAGACATAATGAAGACTGTAATGCTGCCATATGCTGAAGAAAATATGCCCCTCATATGGAAATTCCAGCAGGACAATGACCTAAAACACTCCTCATAATTTGTAAGGGAATGGTTTCGGGACAACACTGACCGTCATTGAGTGGCCAAGTCAATCTCCCGACTTAAACCCCATAGAAATTCTTTGGGGTGAACTCAAACGAGAAGTCGGAAAGCACAATTGCTCAAACAAAGCAGAGTTATGTTAAATTGTGCAGAAGGCCTGGAACAATATCCCTTGCCTAATAGAATAGAAACAGTTCGCAAGAATAAGGGTGGATACACAGGCTACTAAATGTGCCTCGTTGATTACAGCACAAACTTGCAACTTTACAACAAAAAAAAAATTTGATATCATTCCAATTTGTTGGACACATTTTACCGACCAGCCGAAAATTGCCGATATTGTTAACTTTAGTATTTTTGAGTTTCTCTTTAACACTTTTGATTTGTACTATTTTCTGTTTCAATGATTACTTAAATATGTTTATTTTAAAAAATAACTTGTTTCATAGAGAAAAACAAAGGCAAATATAAAAAGTATGAGATAAATAAAAAAAAATTGTTCACACCTATTTTACTGTCCATGAGTGTATATGTAATTCTAAAATTGAATATTGAATTCAAGATTGCAGTAAAAATAAGCGGTAAAAAACTTGGTTAATACACTGAGAAAACAATTTAATTACATATGTCATACCAAAATTTGGTGATAATTAAAAAATGGTATATTTGATATAGGCGAATTAAATATTTAATATATATTAAAATGTCACATATTACAGTGAATTGAATAATAATATTTGATCAATTATATATTTGGTAATCCGCTATCATTCGATTGTTAATAATCACTAAATCATTTATTTGACTAAAAATATATTTTATTTCGCAAACGTATGCATTAATTAATATCGATATGTGCTAAGAACCGATGACCAAAAACCGATTTTATATCCTTATATAAGATGTCGTTTGTATTTATACAATCATAAATACCTAAATTGCGTACCAAGCAGAATATACTTAAGTAGTGTTTTACCTGAATATGTTGTGAACTGCAAAGTTATCAGGTTAATGAGAAGTAAAATCAAATAAAAATAGGATTAACAAATGTAAAATTCAACCAAACAAATTTTATCAATCGACTCAAACTAATAGAACTTTTGGCCCAATAAGCAACAATTTAAATTTCAATTAAGGACATGGTAATAACTACCAAAATTTGTTGATAGTTAACAAATATTTTGAAAATCTATCAACAAAATATTTTTTTTAAAGGACCCATACTCTTTTCTCAGTGTATAGGTCACAAACATAATTTTCTAAACTAATGGAATACCAACTATAACATACAAGGACTTGACTTACTAGCATAAGGGGCACAATATTTTTTTGCTAAATGATAAGAAATAGTATATTTATGATGCACTTGACTGTCGCATTTTATGGTATAAAAATGTGTGTCTTGCCATTACTGATATTAAATAACACAATTTTTTACACTGTATAAGCAACTTGATTGACATATGTGAGGCGTAATCAGTCATACAACAGTTACAATACTCCAAAATAGTGTACACAGTTTATCAATTAAATTAATTTGCATCAGTCTCAATTTTTAATAAAAAGACTAAAATTTAGTTAAAATATTTCTTTATTTCCCTTGCAAGCTTACATCATTTTTATTGATGATTTAAATGATATTTAGGGTCTCCTCCTTGTTAAGTTTAATCTGTCTTTGTCACTAATGTCCGCTGTTAGAAGTAGATTTTCACTGCAACATGCTCAAGTTTCCAATTTACACAAGTAAATATTTGTTTGAAAAGTTTACTTTCTTCCTTTCTTACAGACAAGAAAGATCTAATATTCTTTCTCTTTCTGAATGGCGTTTTGTTTCTATGTGCGAGGTCTGAACAATATTGCTTCGAAAAAGAACAATGGAAAATTAAATTTTAATTTTTCATAAATTGTCTGTTATTTTTAATTATTTTTTTTTTTTTACTTTAAGTAGAATAAAGAAATGGCACCGTGTTAGTGGAAAAAAAAAATATAAAAAGAAGTGTCAGAAAAGGAAAGATAAAAAAAAATTTTTTCTCAAGAATAATTATTTTTTTTAGTATAGTGCAGAAATTCTTTAACTGTGATCCGCGGTTTACTAACACGGGCTGCAATACCGCCGTTGGATATACTACAGTGAACCATGACCGAAGACCACCACGAAACCAATTTTCAACATATTGAAGGATGCAAAGCCGCGACCGAAGGCCGTCTACTTCCCCTAACATACTAAAATTCTCCAAGGCTAAACTGGTTCACCTTAACACGCTTCGGATGAACTAGTTTGGCCTTTTAAAAACTGATTTATCTTAAAAACTAGTTTGGCCGGTAATATATACATATATGTTATAAGTATCAATAGTTATTAGAAAGTAGTGTCTTTAAAAACCGGAAAAATTAAATCAAAATGAAATAACCGGAAATTTTATGTCTGGTTGAGTTTGTCAACCGAACAAGACTTTCAAAATCCAGATTGTCCGGGTGAAAACCGAACGGTTGGCAAGCCTGAATGTCTTTGTCATTATTTAGCTCGATAAGAGGTCGTTGGACTACACTTATGTTAAGAACCACTGGTGTAGTGTATAGAATACAGAGCATTTGGAGGTTAATATGATCTTGCTTTAAAAGAAACAACAGGCGCAAGCATTCCTTTGGCAGCCAATTGACCGATATTAACATATCAAGTCTAAAAGCATAATAAAATCAAAGCATCGATTAAGTTCCAAAAGTTGTGTTTTATTGCATTAAAGCTGTAAATGAATGAGACGTAATTTCAAAGATTGACATCGCTTTGCACAAAAATTTTATCAAATACCAGCTTTATTACTGCAAAGTAAGTCCAACTCAAGTTTTACTAACCACTTAAGCCTAAACAAAGGAGTTATTTTTATGTAAAATCGGTAATTTGCACATAGTTTTTATGGGGACAATAATGATAAGGGGCTATTCATATATACATTACGAAGCCCGGTTTTTCGAAATTTTTGAACCCGCCCCCTTCGTGTCACAACTTGTTATATGGAAAGGTATATGAAAAATCACATTGTCATATTTCCCAAAAAAAAATCAATTTTTTTAAAACTATGCTGCTTTTACCAGTCGACAGTTCTGGTTTTTATTCAAGAAAATCAAAAACTTCCACATGCTGACACTGGTAGTAAGAACGAATATGCAAATAAAGAACTTTATTATAGGCCCTAAACCAATTTATAACATCAGTTGCGTACCGTGGATATTCGGCACCTGGGCCGAAGAACTCAGAAACCTTATGGAGCTACTGTATATAATACATCAGTATAATTCAAATAAAATTTTCTAAAGAACTTACAACTATTAAGATATTTTTTTTTTTTATTTAACCTATAGGGAAAAGTGACCCAAATCTATTCACAATTTGGAAATTTCTGATGAGGTTTGGCAAGTAGCCGCTATTGAACCGGCCAATTATGAAATTTCATGTCAAAGCCAAGGGACTTGTAGTATCGCAAAATTCCGGAAAAAGACGTTGATTGAAGAATTTTTGCACTCAAAGAGATATTTTTCTTTCAGACATAAATTTCTTTTTCAATTATGCCTATTATTATTTAGAAATCTATAACGAACTTTTTGCTTGTTGCTTACATTATTGTTTAGGAAATGAAAAAAACGTAATATAATACATTTTGAGGTTAATAATTTATTTTAAAACCGCTACCAATTTATCTAAAACACATGAAATTTAAAATTAATTATAAAAAATCATGATTCATTAATCATTTTTAGTTTAATGTGTAAAACAAAAAAAAAAAAACTAAGCCAAATCAAAGTGTTACCGCATAGTCAAAGAAACAGAGGATAAAATGGAAACAAGAAAACCAAACCCAAATACACGAACACAGAAGAAACGCCAAAAAGTAGTAAACATAAATTTAAACATGACGTCATCTTTCATTGGGCAGCGAAAAAGTGTATTTCTACTACTTCTTTTCATATTGATTGTATTGCAACTGTGATGGCACACAACACCGCCCCAATTCGAATCGAGGAAAAAAAAATTACCCTAACGCAATTTTTATTCACGCA
Organism: Meiosimyza decipiens; assembly: GCA_963680825.1. Taxonomy (NCBI): domain Eukaryota; kingdom Metazoa; phylum Arthropoda; class Insecta; order Diptera; family Lauxaniidae; genus Meiosimyza; species Meiosimyza decipiens. Next base: position 12,055,114 of record OY804261.1, on the reverse strand, counting down.
ACAATATTTCCCAATATTTATAAAAAATTACTTATCTTACATTTTTCACTTTTTTCGTCTTGCCTTTTTATGCACTCTGCTTTTACTTTTATTTTTTTCCTTCACTCTTTTTATTTCTGCTAAGAATTTTATTTTTCATAGGTCTTTTTTTATTCTCGAGTCTGCACTAATTTCTTTTCGCCTTTATTTTTTAATTGAAAAAAAAAATTTTTTGAAGCTGCCGTCTTGGAATCTTTGAATTTTCGTTACAAGAATTTTGCATCAAGCTCGATCTAATGAGATTTTTTTTACAAAACTAGGCAATAAATAATAGAACAATAAAAAACACTTCAACTTTTGCAATTTACTTTATTTGTAGAGCTTTAAAAAGCTAAATGGAAAATTTTTTTTAATTTTCTTTGCTACCAAATCGCACCGCAACGGAAAAAACACGCGCACAGCAATACAACACGATGACTCGACTCGAGACACGAAGCGATACTGGCGAAAACGAAAAAACAAATTTCTGAATACGAACAATGGTGGCGAAAATAAAAAAATATCTCAAAGGAGCAAATTGAATATAGCATTAAAAAAGTATTGCCGTGTTACTTTTTCCTCATTTGTTGTTTACGGATAATCAATATCAATCTTTCTAATAGCTTATATCGATCACCAATGATATTAGTCGACTTGGACTTAACTTTAAGTACACGGATATTTTAAGCTCTAATATGTACAATAATCACTAATGCAGAGAATTTCAAATTAAAATTGCCGATTTAATTTCAATCCTTAGTGTTTCCGTTACGCCAAATTTTAAAAACTAGTTCCCGAGAATCCGAAGATAAAGTGAGTGTTACATACATTTTTTCGATTTGTCGCTTCGTTTACGAGATATTTGCGGTAGTTAAACAGAAAGTGGAAACCGTAACCATTTCTTCTGCATGAAGCCATTGGAAATTGTAAATAAATTTTTCGCAAAATCCGGTAGTAGTTGGTAACCACTGAACCACTGAAGTTACTTCAACTAAGTTGTTGTCAACTGAAAAGTAATTTAAAATGCTATCTATATAAATGATATAAGTATAACACTTTAAAATCGGTTGAATTATTTTTCAGCTATAAACAATTTTTTCAAATCAACATTTTTTTTCAAATCAAAAGATAACTACAGGTTAAGTATGACCCTTAGAAAAGAAAGCAAGTTTGAAATTTTTTTGGGTCTCTTGACTTAAATCACACTTGGTTTTCAAGATATTCGCTGCTTTTGCACTGGCAAAAGTAGTGCCGAAATTTTCAATATGTTTTTTCTCGAAATGTAAAAACAGCGCAGAGTTCCAGAATATCGAAAAAAAAATCATAAGTATTCATCTTCAAAAAAAATTTTAATTCATTTTTGATTTTGAAAAATCAAGGTCAAATTTTAAATGTTTCGAAAAACAATTACGATCATTCGAAAGACCATTAAAAAATCTATCGTTAGCACTCGTTATTAGATTTTTACAGTCCAACCAATAGGACAATACTTTGACCAAGTTTGAGGTCAGTCGGCAGTGCGTCATATGTAGTTATAAAGCAAAAAATACCATATGCATCTGAATTCTAAGAAAGTAATCAAAACGAGGCAGCTTTGATTACATGGACGATGGAAAAAATCAATAGACATATTGATTTTTCTATATAAAAATGTATTTCAGCAACTACTGTTAACCCTAGGACGGTCAACTGCTTTGGTAGCAGTAAGTTGATCTACTTGGTCCAGCTAGGGCAAATAATATTTATGGTGGGATATAGGCTATAAAAATGTTTATTGTCTAGGCAGACACAATTATTCGTATGATGGGTTGTATTTTTTATTTTGAAGGTGGTGCCAGTCCCTTTTCGTTGGGAAGAAAAAATTCAATGAACTTTATGCAGTTCATTTTAAGTTACTTAATTTTTTCTTCTCAAAAAAGAGGAACTTGCACCACTTTCAAAATATAGGGCTCATATGTTGATGTAAAGAGTGTGTGTCAGCAAGTCTTAAGCTAAAAACACAACTGGGACGTGCCATTTACTTACTGTGCCAAATCACACCAAAAATAGAATTTGTTCTATTTCTCTGCGATAAATTGTATAGTGTGAATTTTGTACTCACTGCAAACGTATAGGAAAAATTTGGACGATATTGCACGTCCCAGTTGTGTTTAGCTTACTCGGCAAAGACTTTCTCACATGCGTGGCACATGTAGCATATCGTGTTCGATGCGAGAGTTAAGACTCTCTTTTCGTGTTCGATGCAACAACTTCATAATGTTCACCTAGTAATAATTCAATATAATCAGAAGTTATTGTGGTACATACAGACCAAGTTGTTAAGGATAAGTCAAATTTGGCCTGGCTGGAACAAGTTTACCTTCCTTTAGTAAGTAAATTTTTGAGATAGTTTGTGCATATCCTAATTTATAAAATGGTTTCTAAAGTGGCAAAATATAATTACAGTTGCAGTGTTTTTCGTGGCCAAACAAAACTCTTGCATGACCGTTAGCTAGTGCCTTCAATTATCTCCAGAACTTCTATGTTGGAGACATTCAAGGTATATAATTATAAAATGAAATGTACATGCATATATCAGTTTTTAACTAATATGTGATCTTCAAATACTTTTAACTTTTTATTGTATTACGTAAAATTTTAGCTAAGTTAACATTTTTGTAATAACCACCACCACATACCATGAATTATGAAAATCTGAACAAGTAAATCAATCAGGTCTGTTCTGGTTCCGATTAAGTTCGGAAGTGGAATTGAAGTCCAAAGTTGAATGTCAATAGCTCTTCTTAATCTTATGGTATGAATTACTATGATTTTTTTTAAATTTCCAACTTGAGCTGTTATAGTTCCGATAATTTAACGGATTTCTCTTTTTTGTATGATCCTGAAATAAACTTCCAATTTCAATTTCGTTTCCGGAGTAAATTCGAAACTGAGTCAGAACAGGCCTGGAATTTGTAAATCTATATGTGTACATATATAAAAGTACGTGCGTTTGTGTTATTTATCGACTCCTAAGCCGTTTAACCGATCGCCGAAAGATTTAGTACACATTTGATATTTTATGTACAACTGTTTGATGCAGACGACATGGTACATATATACCTAAAAAGTATAGACAAAAAAAAGTTTCTATGAAAAAAATGGTCGGTGCCACGTCTCTCATATGAGAAAATTCGACATTTTCTATATCTCAGCAACTATTTGACGCCATCAATTTATGCTAAAATTCCTTGTTTCGTGGTGAAACATCAGTTTGAAATTCGCAACCATTTTTTACAAGAAATTTTACACGAATCGAGAGAACAATTCTTCAAAAAGAGGCACCATCGTAAATAATAAATGGATCATGTTTTTTTATTATTTTCTAACCACTTCACAGCGATTACGAAGGAGTTGAAGATAGCGTGCTCGGACGAAAAAAGTAAAAAGCGCACCAGGTGGCTCACTATCAATGGTATGTTTCCCGAAATCATAAATATGTGATGTAATCTGAGGAAAGGAGATTGAGATTTAGCTATATTGATATAGAGGACAATATACGCAATAAAACAAGCTCTTAGCCAACCATGTTACAATAATGGTAGGATCGATCTATAATTAAAACAATATAATAATCAAAATCTAAAATACACAGAACAAGAATCGATTGAAGAATAAACCAGAACAGAGAAAACAACAGTAACCAAAATAAAAACAACAATAAACAAAACAAATTGCGTTTTTTATAGTTTTGACAGCAGTGGTAGGAAAACAATAAAGAGATAGAGGTTGGTAGCATTGAACACTGCTGAAACCATTTTAATTGAATTATGGTTAAAACATACAAAACTTAATTCACCTTGTCGTTCAAATCGACGCTATTTGGGCAGTTAACATGGGTGAAGTCCCATTCCTCAGGTCAGATAACATTATCGTCGATGTATGTAGTTGTAAACATCAAGTGCACACTGACACCCTAACTTAACATTCAACCTGCATGTCGTCAGTTGGTATTTTTTTCAAATTGTGATTGCCAATAAGTGCAAAATCAAGTCATCAGTGAGTAACTTAGCGAATAAAAAAATTGAGAAATTTCGGTATTAAGTTTACAATTGACTATGGTTTTAACAATATCGGTGTTTATTTTCTATATGCAGATATGAGTTTGTGGGAACAAGGGTGGTCTGTCTAAGGGCAACTATTATACAAGAAATCGCACTAAAAATTTTCTTTAAAGAAATACATGCTGTTATTGATAAACTTTTTCTTCTGCATTGGCAACACTTTTTGGGTAAAACCACCCGAAGCCCAAACAGTTATTAAGGCTGACAAGAAAAAACAATTCCTATGTTTGCGAAACTCTATTCATTTCTCTTTCGCACATTGATTATAGCGTCTGCCGGCCGAATTTATATTTTTTTTCTTCGAGTTGCACAATATAGAAAATAAAAACCCACAAAAATCGATTTTTCACTGGTTTTTTTTGTTTCTGTTTTGATATTTAATTACCATCAAATGCTGTTAAGATTTCTTTAAACGGCACAAAATTCGAAACCTGTTTAGTCAATGTTATTACTACAATAAATGCACGCGTTTTGTGATGTTTTGGTTTTAATTTTTCACTTTTAAATCGAAGAATTAAATATGAATTCCACTTCTTTTTAATTCACGAATTTCACTCAACACTTAGAGAAGATATTCTTGATGAAATTTGCTTGAACACTGTTGCCACTCACGGCAAAGGTATCAATTTTTCTGTTGCACTTTATGCAGTGGCGATTTTGCCGTTGCTTGTTATGCTAAGGAAAGGGAGCACTAATTGTCTTAAATAACATATTGTTATTTCAGTTTTCAAAATGGGTGATGTCAGTTTTTTAAGGAGTTGGCCGAACGTTGTTATACGGGGAAATTTCACAGGAAATTATTTTTACATATCACTGAAAAGTAAATTAGGTATGAAATATCAAATGTGTACTACACATAATCGCACCTGTTGATACTTTTTATTTGTAGAAACATCGTGAAACAGCTTTGTAAAAAATAGTATTGATATATGTTTACGTACATATATTCGATCATCTTTTACAAATATTGTACATCCCTATGAACTCAATTGTTCTAAATGCAATTGTTTTTCATGTAACAATTCCAATAGTCTGAAAAATTGCAACTTAAGTTGTCTAAAAAGTCTCATTGAATATCATGCGCGAGTCATGATTTTCAATGTTAAAGGAAGCAAACTCTGGGTTTCCTTTGCCTTAAATAGCATTTGGAGTTACTGAAAAAGTAACATATAGTCTTGGGAAATATATTGTACATTTGATCGTTTTTGAGATAGAATGTTTTCTAGTAGTATTAACTCGGATTTTCGATTGTTGATAAGTCCTACACCCATTTTTCAAATTTTGGACAGTGCCACGCCTCTCTGAGAGTCTTCAAATATTTGCAACTTTGTTTAATTTTTATTTCATTCATAGGTATACAAAGCCTTTAATTTTCATCAAAATCACTGCAGCCGTTTGGACTCTAGTGTCTTATTGATACGTCTTAGTAACGATCAAATGTATTAAATATTGCCCAAGGTTTAATTTGTAGAGAATCTTGTGCTCTACAACTTTTCTAATAATTCTAAAGAAGAAACTTTTTTCGCAACTCCTCACCTAGAGTGTCTTGACTTGTGTACGCAATATTCTATGAGACTTCTGAGCTAACTTCTAAAATGTCAAAACAAAGCTATATACGAATTCACAACTATTTATCTTTTATTCCGAGATTAAATCCATTTACTACTTAAATAACTGGACTAATATTAACGTAGTTGCTGAAGGCCTATGTATAGATACAACTAAGACCCAGTCCACAGTCAAAACCAGAACGAAGAAAAAACTCAAACTAAGCTTGGGCAAATATTCCACTTCCACGGAATAAATTATTTTTTTCATAGTTAATGCCTCCTGTTTTGGTTTATTGACAAATTTTGATATTAGTTGCATAAATATTATATTAGAGCATGCATTATTTTGGCTTCGCATCAAATATTATTGAATCATGTCTGTGTTAAACTGTAATGTCTATCTTAAAGACATTTTCCTTTTTCCAAAAAACTTCCCACTATTTCATAAAAATTCCCAATTATCAGCTGTCATGAAAAAGAATTCAGATAGAAGTTATCAAAAAGTTAGAGCGCTTGCTTGTAGTGCCGCAAGTTTTAGTTGTTAAGTTTATTTTTTTTAATGCCGGTGTCGAAATTTTTAAGCGGGACTCGGCATTAAATTCGGTAAGAACTCTGAATTCTTAATCAATGTTTATAAAAATATAATGATCAATTTCTGTGTAGAGGATTTTTTAATACGATACAACAGTGACAATAGAAAGAGCGTTTGTCTCAACAAAGGGGCTTATAGCGCTAAAACGTTAAGTAAATCTAAAACAACAACAGCAAACAATGGGTCGCAGTCCATCTCCTTCACATAGACGACGTGAAAAGGAACGCAGTGAACGTAAGAAACGGCGTGAGCGTCGATCAAGAGAACGTGAGCGCGAAAGGGATGGCGCTAGTGGCAGTGCAGCCGCTGGAAGTAGTCGTTCTATACGTCGACATTCACACGAGCGCGACAGAAGTCGTAGTCGAGAACGTGAGAGAGCGAGTCGACGGCGTTCTAGGTGAATAACGAATAAGTAGCGTATTGCCAACAGAAAATAAGTATAAAATATTTGATTTTTTTAAATTGTTGATAATTTTAAAGTGATAATGTAAGGTCAGTGGATAAAAAGGGCCCATTTATATTTAAAAGAATCCGGGCACTGCCAAGTTGAGAAGAAGCGATTCCCCGCGTTTAAAAAAAAAAACAAAATTATTTGAAAAAGAAGATAGCTTGTTTTGGTCAGCAATATTGCTTCATATAATGGTAAAACTTTAATTGTGATATGGGAAAAACTTGACTTTTTTTTTGCTCGTTTCTACAAAACTGAAGTCACAAAAATTGTCTAATTCCAAGATATGAAATTTTTGTATGCCTACCATGACCCCGTCTGACATGATATCCGGGTCAATCCCGGTTACTTGGCAACCCTTATCGGAAATCAGCAAAAATTATATTTCTTAACTATGAGATCTATGACTTATAGTATTTGGAAAATTCGGGTGAAGCTCTGATAAAGCTTTTTCAGTTGAATAACTCAGTAGCTCATAGCTTATTTGATGTAGCCAAATGCTCAAATGTTTTGACAATTACAATTTGACTTGCTTATCAACTGCTACAAATTGCAAAAAATATTCGAAGAATATTGTTCATGGAATAAATCGCGCAAAATTGCCTATTCGCACATTTGTGCAAACTTGCGCGTTTAGATGAGAACCACTATTATGTGTTCAGCTTTCTGAAGTGGAAGAAATATGTGGTTGTGAAAGCAGATTGGACCGGACCATGACAATTCAGTTATAATTGCGGTTATTTCTCCCAACCAATCAATAAATACAATTATTGAAATGAATTTAAACTACCATAAGCCACTCTTGTCATTTGTTGATATTACAAGCATAACTCGATAGTCATAAGTTGGTTTCTGTTCTTCATGTTAAGTGGCACTGTAGCGCTTAGAGCTCTGCTGACAAATTAAAAATTTCTTTTTTATAAAATTTTCAAACTTGCACTCAAGTCAATTTTTTCCACAACGTTTTGCCGTTTTTTTGCGACTTTTTCAAGGGTGATTTCATGTCAAACATTACATACGAATTGCAGAAAAGATGCTAAAAAGGGGAAACGGAAAAATTGACTAAAGTGCAATTTTGAAAAATACTGGTCAATAATCCTCAAAATAAATTTTTGTAAATATGACTTTCGCTAAACGAACTTGTATTTTACGTTTTCGCATCAGAACATCAAGTCAATTTTTTAACTGCATGTATGTTAAACTTAAAACAACGTACATCTTCAACAAGTAAATCAATATAAGTTAAGCTATAAAAAAAAACTTAAACTACATAACAGCTTTTCAAGCTAACTAAAAACTAAAATTTTCGAGTAAAAGACCGCGTAAACGATCCTATCTATCGGCTGGAAGATTCACTTTTCTTTCATTGCTTTTAGGAAAAACATGTGCCGTAATTAACATCTGGCAATATCTTTGTAAGGTGAAGATAGCTCCATTTTTTTTCTCTTATCACCCGTCTCTTTTCCTGGCTAATGTCATTGTGAAAGTCTCTTTCGGCTTTCATTTGTTCTGACATTACCACGTGAAATCGATTTATTACATTTTGTGAATTTCATCACTTCATCAAATAAAAATTTATAAAATTCAAAGGATTCAGAAACTTGTTGTAATACCGTAAACGCAGCACCACCAAACAAGAGCAACAGAAGTGAGTCAAAAAAAAAAATAAAATAAAAATTCAAAATGGCCCTACGAGTACAATTTGAGAACAACGATGACATTGGTGTCTTCAGCAAATTAACAAACTCCTATTGCATAGTAGCCATTGGTGGCTCTGAAACCTTTTATAGCGTGTATGAATCAGAATTGGCTGAAACCATTCCCGTTGTACATGCAAGCATCGGAGGCTGTCGCATACTTGGACGTCTCACAGTTGGAAACCGCAATGGATTACTTGTTCCACATTCAACCAGCGATATGGAGCTGCAGCATTTACGCAACAGTCTGCCGGATACTGTAAAAATTCAACGTGTAGAAGAACGTCTATCCGCGCTGGGTAATGTCATCGCCTGCAATGATTATGTTGCCTTAGTGCATCCGGATCTCGATAAAGAAACTGAAGAAATAATTGGTGACGTTCTAAAAGTTGAAGTTTTCCGTCAGACTATAGCCGATAATACGCTAGTCGGCTCATATACTGTGCTCAGTAATCAGGGTGGTATGGTCCATCCTAAAACCACAATTCAGGATCAAGATGAATTATCGTCACTCTTGCAAGTACCATTGGTGGCTGGTACCGTAAATCGTGGTAGTGAAGTGTTAGCTGCCGGTATGATTGTAAATGATTGGATTTCATTTGTTGGTATGAATACTACCGCCACAGAAATTTCGGTAATAGAAAGTGTTTTCAAATTGAATCAATCACATCCATCTGTTGTGACGACTAAATTACGTGCTGCGCTTATTGATGATATGTCGTAAAGGGAAGCATAATAGTTTGTAGTTTTTAAATATACGAATTTTATATTGTAATTTTTTTTTGTAATAAAAATATGATCTTTTTTGCATAAACAAAATGAACATTTGATTTATATTTCAAATTTTGTCTGTAAGTCAAAGGGAGGGGTAGAAATGGGCTTGGTTAATACATTGAATTGTGGATGGAATAATGAACTGACTAGAAGGATCAATTAACTGCTTTAACTAATATATAGATAGATGAAATTTTATTTTTAAGCATGTATAAACATCTTTTTAGGCTGCAAAATTGATAGCAAATAATACGCGCATACAAGAATAACTTTGAAAGTTATAATAAAAGAAAAAAAAAAGATGTTATCGTTATAAAAATATCCAATATATCTTAAGTAAGTCGGAGTAAAATAATTCCTTTAGAAGTTTATTTTTAATATTTGCAAATTAACTTTTGTATTCTGGCGCAAGGTGGTGTCATATTATTCAGAAGTTTTTCATATCGTTCCAACGTATAAGTTAATAACTCCAATAAAGGTATAGATCTCAATAAATTTTAACGACTGTCCATTACAGGTAAGAGTTACGTGCATGATAAAGGCAAGCTTGTCAAAGCGAAAAAAAATAAGATTAGATGTGATGATGCCGAAAGAATTTAGAACCAATTTACAAATGACAAACGTTTGTTTTTATTTGTAAATGTTTGGCAAATTGGCGACAAACAAGAGAAATGGAATTTTATTATCAATAATAAAAGAACATTGACAAAAAGTCAATGAAATTAGGTCAAGTTAACTTATCAACGATGGTCATGTTCAAGTATTTTCTAGCTTAAATATTTGGAAAATCCTAATTTACAGAATGCCTTTTCTTAATAAATAAAAACCAAAAGCAGACATTACCTACTTTTCAAAAATTTGAATTAGATGGAAAAGTTTATGTTCGGGAAGGACAGGACCTCAATTTATTTTTCAAAGAAGAAAGTAAAAATAAATATGTAATATAAAGAGGAGCAATAAAGGAATTGGCTTGGCTTAATAATGGAGTATTGGCTCGGGTGTGTACCACCCTCTTTTGAGTTCCAATGCCAATGTTTATTGAGTTTCTTACGTATAACGAGATTTGTAACGTCCAAAGCTTTGTATCACATGCAGCTTTGAGAAAGCTTCACATCAATATGACTTTTTAGATCACATAGATACGTTGTTTAACATTTTTAATTTTTTTTCTGTTTTTAATAGATCTCGTTCACGTGAATACGCATCTTCCTCAACATCAACAAAACGTAGTGATGCTGCCGATAGACCAAAAATTAATGAAGCCGATTTGGAAGGCAAATCAGCAGAGGAAATCGAAATGTTAAAAACAATGGGTTTCTGCACGTTCGATACGACCAAAAACAAAAAAGTTGATGGCAACGATGTCGGAGAAGTGCATGTGATCCTAAAACGCAAGTATCGTCAATATATGAATCGTAAGGGTGGATTTAATCGTCCTTTAGATTTTGTTGCATAACTACAGCGCTTGTGCAGCGAAGCAATGCGGCATTGCATTGTTGTTTTGATTTTTTTTACATAACTTAAAGTTATATTAAGCAGTATGTAGCTGTTTTTATACTTACAAACAGACTCACAGACTCACTCTCACAACAAATAATCCTGCAATTTTATGCAATAGACCGGTTTACAAAATTCTCAAAATTTCCACCACAATACCTCATTAATTACTAGTTACTATATAATACATTCATATGTATTTAATTATTAAAACGTTGTTTTCTAAATATTTATAAATATGTAAGATTTTTACATACTTGTACTATGTACTTGCTGAAATGAATGAATTTATTACTTGTTAAGCTTAATTATAATTTCTTTGTGAAACTTTTTAACATTGTTGTTGTAAATGGGAACAGTTTTACAATTCACGTTAACGCTAGTGTACTAAGATTTTTTTTAGAATTGATTTCCTTAGTCAACGTTCACACGAGGAAATTCGGTGCAAGAAATTCTTGCCTCTTCTCTTTTGTGAATTTGTTTTGCGTTTACACACGAAAACTGGAATTTGTTTGTGCAAGAAAATTTCAAAGCAATTACTGCGTCAACCCGCCACAACAAACGTAAATTCAAAGCATAACATCAGCTAACGAATAGAACGAAAGGGATTTCGCGTGTACGACAAATTCTGTACACCACCCTTTCGTTTTTCTCTTGCCAACAAACAGGAAAACTTTCTCTCAAGAGTTTCCTCGTGTAAACGTTGACTTTGAAAAAAAACTCACATAAGAAATATTCTTATTACATCTATCCACTGCATATGCATCTCGAAAACTAAGCTCTTAAAAATAAAATGTATTAGCATAAGCCGTGGTTTCGAAATCATAAAAACTTAACACATTAGTAATGCCGTTTCAAAGCCTGTTTCGGTACGATTTCCCGAAGAATTTTTTCGTTAATCAATAGGGAAACATCAAGAATGTCCCTCGTGCCCAGATCGATATGTGCAAAAAAAAAAACTCGATAGCACTCTGTTGATGGTATGGTAAGGTATTCTCGATCGAAAAAGATAGAAATTAAAAGTTATGGTTATTTTTGATCGAAAAAGTAATAACTACGAGATAGTGTTCCCATGTATCAACAACTTATTTTGTTCATACATATAACTAGTTTACATAAAAACTGTAACTTAAATTAAATCAAGATATATTTTTTCTCTTAATCAGATTTGGTACTCATGAATTTTAGATTGCAGAACCTGAAACCGGTGTCCGTTTTACTGTATCTCGTCAATGTTCTCCAAGCACTGACTTTTCATGTTTATCCTTAATTAAGAAAAATACTCTGACGTGATATGGTGAAATGACAACGGATCGGAAATCCAAAACCTAAGGTATAGTTTGGTTTGAGAAAATTAATATAGAAAAAAAAATATATGAAGATCACATCATAAAAAAATTTAACTCGAAACAATTCTTGTCGTTAGGTTAAAGAGTTTCCGTGTGATCAGATCAGGTCAAATCCTTTTTTCCAAATCTCAAAATAAACAGTTATTTTTTAACGAAGTGCAAATTTGCCTAAAAATTCTTAAACAATTTTAATACTTGAAATCAATTAAAATTTGTATATAATTTTTATATATTTGATGATGCTATATATTATATAATAATGCATATATATAATTGAAATCAATGAATTTTTTGAGTAAGATAGTAAAAGGTTTACGAAAAGGAAACACGAGCGATATTAAGTTCCAAACATTTTATATAATTCTATCTATTTTTTTTCAAGAAAAAAAGTTAAAATCAAAAAATAAAATGTGTATAAAACTATTCTATACTCATATGCGGTGCTGCTCAGAGAACAAGCAGACGATAAAATATCAACACATGCTTATCGTGAGCGCGTCTGCATGTGGTAGTGAGCAAACTGTAAAAAATCATTCATGAAGAAAGTTTCTTTCAATAAAAATGCATTATTAAAATTAAGCAATATTACAATATATAAAAATTGTATTCTACATAATTTTTTTTTCAAGTTCATCCATAAATATAAGCTGCTTAGAAACAATAAGTTCTAATACAAACAAAACACACACATACACACATTACTCCCTTACACATTTCCTCCTCCACACACTGCAATAGTACAATTTTTAAAAAAAATATACATATTTTTATTTATATTAAAACAAAATAAAAAAATATTTATTTACACACACAACTAACTCCTATTCCAATATCCAAACCTAAATACAAATCTGTGGCCACAAGGAAGAACAGCTAAAGTTGATCGGTGATCACAAACCAAAACGGCATAAGTCACAAGCTTATATGTGATCACAGATCGACTTAAGATGTTATTTCTTGTGGACACAGAAATATAATCTATGTTACCCAACATATACTCACACACACACACCCACTCACACATCCTACTACAATAGACCAAATATGCAATAGCCAGGGAATTTTTTTTTTTTACACAAACTTAAAATATTGTTATGAATAACTTGTTTCATTTTTATATAAGAAAATAGTTTATACTTACTAATAAAATTACATCAGGTAATTCATTCACAAGTGCCACATATTAACGCAAGAACAACAATAAAAATAAATACATGAATTTACAAAATAAAAGATTAAAAGTTATAGCAATTAATAAAAGCTACATAATATTTAAGAGCACCAAAAATTTGTCTAAATTGAAAAAATATAAAAATTTGATATCAAACTCTTTTGTTTTAGTTCATAAATTTCATAATTTAATTCATAAATTTCATAATTTAATTCATAAATTTCATAATTTAATTCATAAATTATTGGTGCTCTTCAGTGAAGACTTCTTCTTTTTAAATTGCCAAACACATGTTTAAGTATTTAAAGAAATCCATAATTGTTAAATCATACAATGCAATAGTTATAATTTGGCTAAAACAATATAACATTTGGCTATATCATCATACATACATATGTAACAATTTTATATATAATTATTTTCAATACAAAATTGCAGGGAATTTTCTATTTCTTATTTTTTTGGTGTTAATTAAATGTAAGCAATTATATAATAAAATTATAAAAATAAAACTTTTAATAAACAATTTTTGTGTTTCACTTTCCTTTTGAATAAATTTTTTTCTTCTCAAATTTACATCTTGTCTTTTTAGTTACGTACGATATTAATGAAAATTCACCTACAAGATTTCTGTAATCGAATATTTAGAGGTCGGTGAAGCTTTTTTATTTCAAAACAAATGTGATAAAAGTTGAAAAATTTTTCACGAAACGAAAAATGTTGAAGAAGCCAAATGAAAGGTCTGAAAGTTTTGAAAAATTCACAAATATCTATATGTGAACCGTTTATTTTGAAAGCGGGCCCACTTCGTTCAGAAAAAATATGAAATATATTTTATACAGTCGATTTCACGTTAAGTGCCAGAATAATCTATAAGTTTCGCAAACTTAAAAAAAATATACACACATGTAAGTCGAAAAATGAATGTGGAAAAATTTCATAAATATCAATGAGTCGAATAAATCTATTGATGTCCAAAAAGTATATAAATACCATAAAAAAAAATCACTAACCATCGAAAAGTGTAAGGGGCTTGTAAAAAAATCTTGAATATGTATTGTGTATTGGGAATTTCGCTCCCGATCGGACACCATTTTGCTACTGCATCTGATATTTTTGAACATTTTTTACTTCTAGTACTTGTTGAGAGTATTCTCCATAATTGGTTTCAATTTTTCTATCAAGTTATGTAAGAGATATATATTTTTGAAAATATTTTCTCATAACTGCGAATAATAAGCCGAATTAAACTTTTTTGCTTCAAATTTTTTATTTTTAAACGTATTTTTAATAAAAAATATCGTAAGTTTTTTAAAACGATGTTACTATGAGATTTACAAGTCTTAAAAATAAATTCTCTTTTTAAACAATGGATGTACTGATCGATTTTGTTAAAAATTTTTTTAAAAAACTCTTATCTACTTACCAAACTTTAGGTCTAATCTGATTATGATAATGTGGTGAAAAATATCCAGATGTAGCATTTTACATAACAAAGGAGGCATAATTTTCCTATAAAATATATTGATTATAACTTATAGAGATTCAGTAGATTTGGCAAGGCGAACACTCCAAGATATATCTGATCCTTTCGAAATGAAAAAAAGTATGTTGATGCACTTTAAATGTCAACAGTTTCTTGTGATGTGATCTACATTAACTGCACGTACTGTCGCATGTTTTATTTTATTACTGTTGCTTCCGAATTAACGACACAATTTTTGATGTGATCAATACAACTATTTTTTTATTGCAAAATGCTTTTTCTCATATTTTTCTAAATAAATTCATTGACTTCGGAAATGAAGTAGAATATTGATTATAAAGACATTCACAGTCGGCAAGCCATTGAGAAATCTGTTTGTAATACAAAAGTCAGCAGTAGATAATCGACAACTTTAAAACCGCCTTTCTCGTGAAAGCTACAATATACATATTTGATTCTAGCGAAAGGAAAGACGTCGGAGCTTTTACAAAAAAAGGTAACAACTGGCAGTGCTTTAAAAATTACTGAATACCTTCTGTACTATAACGTTCGAACCTTGTTTCTTCACTTATAGATCGACTACGGTATCAAAATAAAAAAAAAAGAAGTATAAATCGAAACGCAGCATCTTTTCACAAGTTTTAAAACTACATACGTTATTTATTGGTCCATATTCTGAGTCATCGTAATCAAAACCATCCTACAAATCGTAACATTCAATTTTTTTTTCATATACATATATATCTATTATCCGAATAAAATTCTACGTTGAGAAAAAACAAAATCGTCGGGAAATTTCGATTAGGATGGGTTTCAGAATAAAGGCTAGTATCACATCAGCTAGGATCTGAAATGGGCCAACAAAACGATTAACTTTTTTTATGATAAAATTGCAAAATTATCTTCCACGTCGGTCGGCGTTTCTGAAATTTGATTTATTATAATAGTGACGTTATTAGTGCTGATATTCCATTTTTATGGACCTTATTTGAAATGTTTTGTTTTGATGTCTTTTGCAAGGATTTTATAAAATTTAAATGATTCATTTCGATGAAAACGCTGTACAACTGTTCTGTTTTGATAACTTTTTGCAGAAATTCAAATGTTGATTATTTATTTAGAAGTGTCGTCATACTCGTATATAATTCAGTGATATCAATTAAAAACAATAAAAATAGTGACAAAGTGCTTGCCGCCCATTCCTCAAATATAGTAAATTTTACTTAAAAAGTTACTAAAAATTAATAAATTTCTTTCGAGTTAATAATTTTTTCAAAAGTGTTCTTGTTTTATTAGTTTTATTATATATATTTAATGTATATAGTATATCATAAAAATTTTATTGACATGAATTTCCAATAAAGATTTTTATAATAATAAAAAAAACATTCGTTTTTAAACGTTTTAATACTAAAAAAGATAATACAGTAAACGAAAACAGTTTTAATTTAATAATTTTAAGGCAAAAACGTACAAGATTAGAGTTTATGGTACGTTTATTTCTTTTTTGTTTCATAAATTTTAAGTTATTTCAAGCAACTGCTTGGCGATGTAAATGTAAAATTAATATTTTTATTTAATATTTCATTCAATAATATGTATACATATTTTCGAACGAAAAAAAATTAACAAACTAGTTTATAGACTAAAAAAAGTATAAGTGTTTTAAATGCAAAAAAAGTTAAAAAATTGAGAGAAATATAGTTGTAAAAATTAAATAAAAAAATGTTAATGTTAAAAATGCGCAGTCGTTCATATAAGTTTCATTAAAACTATTATTAATTTGTTAAAATTTCTTATAAAAAAGTTGTTTTTTTTTTAAATTAACTTCTGGTTAGATGATTAAATATAAGAAAGAATTTGATAGAAGTAAAACATGTGATAATTTAATCTGATTCTTTTTTATTTTAGGCAAAGTTATGTCGTTTTTTCTTTAATTAAGGTGTTTTTACTGAGCTACTTAACAAAAAAAAGTCACATCGAAGCTGAGTTATTTGAATTTAAGTTAAGCCTCTGTGTTTTGAAAAATTTATTTTCATTCCCCGCAACTTTTTTACGTTATTTCTATTCAAATAAAGTTACTTGAGTTGCTTATCTTCATAATGGCATTTACGTAATTTTAAGTTATCATATGACATTAAAGTTTTCAAGTTTACTGATCGTTAGACTCGGATATTTCAACTCCAATGCAACTTTGTGTAAGTTATTTCGTTTCACTTTGATTTTCCTTAATAAAGTGAAGTGTTTAATTTTGTAGACAATAAAACCATATCAATTTTAACACAAAAAATTTAGCAATGCCTTAAACTTTATTTGTTTTTTAATTGCAATTTACGTTGTTAATTTATTACGAAATCAAATAAGGCAATTTTTTAACGGCGCGCATATAAAATAATGAGAATTATTTAAATTATGTACACATAATGACAAATGTCGTTTACACAATGGATTAGGTGTTGTTTCCAGTTGTTTTTGTTTTTAAGTAAGTTTGCATCATGGCATTGTAACGTTTTATTATATTGTTTATAAAGAGAACGAACTTAAAACTCTTTGATATTTTTCACAAAGTTTATATCTATTTTTCATTGAAATTTGTTCTATGTTTGTGCAGAGTTTCTTTTTGCCAGAGTTGAATTTTTTGTTTTGTATTATCAATAAAGATTTTTTCAGTTAGTTCAGTTAGTTGTTTGTTTTCTCGCCTGTTTTCATTGATTTTAATATTCGCTGTGTTTTTATTCTTATTTTTTCTCGCACGCATTAATCAGCTAATTTTGCCTTTGACTTTCTTTTACGTACTTCACTGGGACTAGATTTCTCATCAGCAGTCTTTGTAGGTTTGCCATTCTTTCCTGTCAACTTATCGCTTTCTGGTTCTTCAGATTCACTGTTTGAATTTTTTTCACCTTCAGATGTGGTTACGTTTTCTGCTTCATCACCAGCAATGTCGTCTTGATTTTCTTTTTCATTCTCTTCATTATCATCTTCATCTTCTTCCTCATCAACATCATCGTCATCATCATTGTTTTCTTCGTCATCCTCATTTTGGGGCGCAGCATCATCTTCAATTTCATCATTTGCTATGTCTTCCACTGCATTATATGCATCCTTGGACTCAGAGAAGCTTTGACGTTGTGACTTTTTGGGCGGGTATAAGAAATCAACGACGCAAACAAGCAATAGACCCAAAGCGGCACCTACAAAAATTGTACCAATAGCAAAAAGTGCATAGGAACCCCATGTGGGTAAGCCATATTCTTCTTGTAGACGAGCATTGAAATCCTAAAACGATTTTTATATATTTTTATTAATCATCAAAAAATATGTGTAAAGTAAAAATAGAAAGCAAAGAATAATAAAATGAAAATGTTCAAAGTACATTTGCATACATCATAGTATGCATTTATTAAGCTTTGGTTAGGAATGTGATAACCTTTGTGAATAAATAAATGACGTTATCAGGGGTTCAGAAATTAAGGTTGAATAAACTTTTCGTAAGTATATCAAATAAAATGGAAAAACCTCTCATTAAATCAGAAGACATCAACATCGAATTTCAAAATTTATGTAGTGGAAAGGCATGCACTTAAGGTCAGTTTAAATTTATTCTCTATGTCCAGGAGGATATGCGTTGTATGAAAAGATGTAAATGTAAAATGTAAATCTAAAATAAATTTTGTTCTTATTTTTGAACTTTGACTATATTTTATATCATTTCAATGAAGTTTACTATCTAAAAATTATTTCGAGCACATTATCGCAGACAATTTGTCGTAAACGTATCCTATAGGAGTTTATATCAGCAATAACTCGTATATTGTTATGTGGTAATCGTTGCTGGTTTATCTGCGAAAACAAGGGACATACATACTATGTTAAAAAAAAAAAACCCTTGATGCCACATCTCAATCTTATCACCATTTAAAAACTTCATACTAATAGAAAATGTTGAAAAAGATAATATTGAAAAAGGCGATACAAATCCTTTCATATCCGCCAGTAATGATATTGCACTCCAGTGCAATCTGCCTCAACAGTAGTATTATTATCGCATATAATAAACAAAAATTATGCTTGTATATACATAGCAAGCTGGAGATATTGGACACATTTTGTACAAAGAAGACTTATGAACATTGTGGAATGTCGCCAGAATTTTAATATTAAAAAAAAGCAATTGCCCTAGGTGACTAATAACCCAGACTGCAGATTATTCTTCATTCATCAAAGTTTGTTGACTAAATAGTTTTAAGATAAAAGCTCTGATATTAGAATAAAATATCATATGATTATTCATTTCCACATGCTATATATTTGAGTAAATGAATCTACATGAGAGATAAAAATTATTTTTGCTTCTATTGTATAAAAAACAATTACCTTGAGAGTGTGGGACAATTTGAAGAAATATGAAAGTATTGACATATGTATTGTATCAGGTTTTTTCCAGGCTGAAATCGGTTCAACTTTTTGCCATTGCTTTTGCTTAACGAAAAACATTAGAGCATCACCATCACGCGCTCCACGATATTGACGAAATTCACCATCTTTAACGCTGCAAAATTATATTATTTTAATAAAAGTATACAAACGAAAAAAAAATCTAAAAACTTGCTGGTAAATTGTAGGCAGCGCAGTTACAAAGAAGCGACCGCTCAAGGATGGTGAAGTTGTTACATCAATTTTAGCAACATTCACATTTATTTCAGATGCTGTTGCTGCAAAACGTTCCCACGTGGATGCAAGATTTTTACAAGCTGGACACCAAGGTGCAAAACTAAAAGAAATAAAAATAATGATTTCAAACAATGAGAAAGAAGAATATGAAAAAAAAATCAAACACGATGTTCTCGTTTTTCCTAAAACAATAAGGTAATCACAATGGAATAACAAGGTAATATGGTTTTCTACGGTTTTCAATTTCTTGGATAAGCTAAATTATTTCGTGATAAGAAAACTTTCGTATTTAGACTTAGGTAAATTTTACAAATGGATATAGGAGGATGGATGATGTAGTGTCGGTAAACACTTTAATTTTTCAACTATTAATTTTGCAGCAGGCAGAGTTTTCAATAACTCTATTTCCAATGGTAATAACTGTCCAAAAGTACATTATAATTTGATAAGAACATTTGGGTTCATTTTGATAAATATATATCAACTACTTAATTTTTAATAATGTTACAGAAAGCCAAAAAATTTCAAATTTTAATGAGACATTTCCTACTTCCTATTGAGGTGGTGCCTAATACTTTTGACCACGATTGACCTTTTTCCAATAGACGTTGTGGAAACGATTCACAGACGGTTTTATTCAAACAAATAGAAACTGGTTGTATGTATAAAAGAAGAGTTGATTGAATTTTCCCAATATATTTATAAGAAACCGTATTTCTGTTATTCCGTTGTATTCCCTTTCTCAAAAAATTATTTTCCGGTAAATTAATTCCCCTCCGCCAAATCATAGACATTAAGTGATTGATATTTTGAGTATAGGCTGATGTTTCCGCGAATGAATTTCCAAGAGGTAATGGGGCAGTCTCTAAAACTCAGTCGTATTAAATGTTAGTAAAATGTAAGTATCCCGCACGCATAGATCAGCTGGAACCTAAAATTAATTTAGAACGTAATTCACTTTCCGCAAGTCGAATGCCTGCTGTGCACTGAATCTCTTTTCACACCACCATTCCTTTCTATTCTTTGTTTTGTAGCACTATGTGCCACTGATAAAAATTCCCCCCAACTGATGAATCAGGAAAATTGGAAGAAAAAGAAAACAAAACCCAAACTGACACATCAGCATCTTAATGCAAATGAAAAAAAAAAGAAAACTTTTCAAGGGAGGGGAGAACTCATGCACCATGACCTTACATTGTTTTCTTTGTTCACTTGTACATTATAATCAAACTTACAATTCTACCATCCATTCGCCTTTGAGCATCGATTGCCAATTTTCTTCATGCAGTTCAATCAAAGATGTTGATTTTTGACGCGGTTCCCCGATACCGGAACCAGCACCGTTGCCTACTTTAATGCTGCCACCGGCGCCGCCTTGTTGTGCGGCAGCTACAACACCAACAAAATAGAAAATCAACAGCGTCACCACAGTGCTGCAACACAACGCATAGATGCGTTTTTCCATTTTTTGAACAATGGAAATGAAACTTTTTTTTTTAGAAATTTTCTAAATTTTTTCACCTATCTGCTTGAAAATCAAAGCAAAAAATTATTTGTCTTCACTTCGCACCTTTTGGGTTGAAACCAAAATCTGAATATGAAAATGAAAAAAATGACGAATGTTGAAAGCTACGTCACAGCTTAACTAACAGTATACATGAGTTTTATGTGTCATATTGAGGACGGTTTTGACATTTTTATTTTCATCTAGAGTTGCCGCACTGCGCTTCAAATAAAAGTAGAGAAGTGTGTGGTTAGAAAAAAACCAATTGTGTATTCCCAAATGGACTGAACTTTTTTTAGGATTTTTTCCAATTTTGTCCCAGGAAGTTCTTATTAAAGTTCTTCCAAAAACTACGTAACATAATTGAAATTCAGCGCTACGTCACAGCTAACAGAATACTTGAGAAAAAATTATCAAATTGTTTTTTAAACTCTCGATCAAATTATTACTATATAAGTTTCTTTTGAATGCCGATATAAATATGAATAAGTAAAGTATCTTTCTGAACTGTTTAAAAGACACCTTAACAAGATTTTTATTTATTATTTATTTATTTATTATGCAAGTTGTAGAACTTTATTGTATATATTTTAAATTTATTATCAAATTTAATTGTTACTTACTTCACAAATTTGCATGTGGGTCTCAAGCCCATTTCCCAGCTATTCATAGTACTGCGCGCCACTTACTAGGCTCCAAGTCATATATTATATTACATGTCAAAGGCGAATATCTTTCTCACATTTTTTTGGGTAAAGCGATTATAATGTGCCCTATCTGATGTCCCTCTGAAAACATGAGAAGTCTTGTGGTTCAAGCGACTTTTATGGCTACAGTATTAGGACATAAGAGACATGCGGTTTCTATATCATGATTTTATAGCTTGTTCTAGCAAGACTTCACGGCACCAAATTTCGGTACAAGCTCAAAGTTTGTTATAAATTACGACACAAAGCTATGTTAAAGGTATCACTGTTTGTAAGTTGGATTTTTGTATCCATAACTTTCCCTGATGCTACTAGGGATGGCTCAGTTCACACGAGTATTTTGTCAACACGCGTTTTTCAACACTCGTTTCAGCTTAACACAAAATTATATGCAATGAGACACATCATCAACTCGCATTCGAACGGACGTTGGTTTTAATAACGCTGAAGACGCATTGACGGTGTGGGTCATTGCATATAATTTTGAGTAAAGTTGAAACGAGCGCTGGCTAACGCGTGTTGATAAAGCGCTCGTGTGAACCGTGGCTTTCCTATAGCCTTACTGTAGTCTCTAAACTAGAGCGTCAGCGTCATTTATCTGTCAAAATTCTTTCATGCACATACATTTTATATGCAGCAACCCGAAACAAGCTACGCGCTAACGCCAACATATTCGATGTTCCAATGTTGACAGAGCGTTGGCAGCTAATTTAAATGTTATTGTATTTTTTATTCCTGTCACAAAAAGGAAACAAATAAACTTGACATGACATTTGAAGCTTCGTTTGGCGCTGAACACAAAAGCTCAGCGTTGGCAAAGCAAACGCGCAATGTTCAAATTTAGGGACTACAGTTATGCGTTGAACAGAATTGGAACGTAATGGGGAATACGGCAGCGACCAGACAAACGCCGCAATTCTGTTCAATTTCATACGATTAAGTGTGTTATAATTTTTGACATCGAGTAATCGTTGCCGCTTTCCCGAACCCGTCTCAATTCTGTTTAACGCATTAGTCTCCTGAAATATAGTATATTCCAAGATAATAACAAGATAAATTTGAGCAAAACTGACGAACTGATTGCTAGTGTGTACCGCCTTTTAGTGGTCAGGGCAAAACTGTAATATAAAGAAGAATTTTGGATGTTTGCGCCTGAGTCAAAACGATTAACAAACAATTAGATGGTCTGAACACAGCTAATTCATGTTGGCAGTGCAGCGCAGTAGGCAAGGCCATGAAATGCATGATTGTGCTGATTATGCAGTGCTATTCGGGGAAAAACCGAACCAGCGTTTTAAATTTGTACATAGAAAACTAACAAGTTATATTCAAAACGGTTCAGTTCAGTTGAATTTGACGCATAGCAGCAGAATAGCGATTTTCTGTTGTGAGTGAATAACAGTTGTTAATATATATAAGTTCCAAATAGTGCATAATAATAAAGTTAATATGGAAGAATGTAAATCTGACAAGTCAATGGTAGAAGTTCATAAGACTGAAAAATGGGGTAAGTTAAATAATTTAAAAATTAAAAAACTGAAAAGAAATATTAGTTTTTAAATACATTTTGTTTGTTTTAGAAACTGATACGGTTGGAGAGTTTCTTCTACAACTTTATCATGAACAATTTTTTACAATTCGAGATGAATTTTTGGTGACTAAAAGTAGCCTGCGTAATAAGTTTAATGCATTTTTGGAACTTTCGGATAAGAAACATTTAAAAAAGAAATTTGCAGACGTTTACGGCTCTATAAACGTAAGTGATTTATTTTCGACATAAGTTTTATTAAGTTGGCTGCTCTTTAAAGCACACATTTGTTGTGTTTTTATTCCTGATAACGACGAATATTAAATCAAAGTTGTAGGACGCACCTTTTTTTTTTTTTTTTTTTTTCAATTCAATTTTTATTGTATACTTATATAATATTTTTAAATTTTTACAGTTTCGATGATCTCGCGAAGCCCTTAGGGCTTATCTGCGAGTTTTTTTGTTTTAATTTTCTCAAATATAATTAATGTATAAGCGATAGTTTTAAAAATAGTTGCACATACTTATGTAAATACATTTAAAATAATGTTTTGATTTGTGTATTTGTATTAAAAAGGAAAAAAAATAGAGAAATTAGAAGTTTAGTTTTTAGGTTAGCAGATATTCAAGCATTTGCCATTTGGCTTTTAGTGTTTCGATAATAAATGATTTTTTATTGATTGTTTCCGTCTTGTAGTATTCGACAGGTTCACTAGTTCTACCGGAAGTATGCTAAAATTTTCAATATGTAATTTTGGCAATCTTGCAATTGTCTGCAATGTGCTGACGTCCCCCAAGCCGTTATTCCATGTCGAAGATATGATTCAGCTAGTGCAAGGTAAGCCTGCTTAAGTACGGAGTAGTTACTGCAGTAGCTCAAGTGCCGTAACATAAAGGATGCGCTTCGCAACTTTTTTTGGAGTCCGTTGATTTGGGCATGCCATTTCAAATTGCTGTCAACAGTCACTCCCAGATACTTAAATGTGTCTACAATTTCTATAACAATGTTGCAGGTATTGCAGATGGTACGATTATTATCGTTATGGAGACAATTATAATCATGGAAAGTTATTTTTACATCTCCACGAGTAGTATAGCAATTGGTCTGTAGTTTTTAGGATCTGATTTGACACCTGCTTTGTATATTGGGCGAATAACCGATATTTTTAATTTGCTTGGCACCTTTGACTGCGAAAGGCTTAAGTTAACTAATTTTGTTATGACCGGTGTAATCATCCTCGCATTGAGTTTCAAATCTTTTGGTCGAATTCCGTCATAACCAGAACCTTTTTTCTCATCTAGACCTCGTATAATTGACATAACTTCATTTTCATCAGTTTCAGTAATATAAATAGAATTTTGAGTGCGTTTTGGACTTGATTCCAAGGTTTTAATAGTACAATCGTGAATCGTATTGTTTGTATTTACCTTCATGAAAAGTAGTTGCAAATTTATTTGCAAGTTGTTTTTTGTTTTCATTTTTAAAGTTCTTTTTTATTGTCTCATCTAAGCTATTAGCCTAGGAAATCTTAGAATGGAACGAGATTAGCTTAGCATATCAGAAAATCGACGGTCAAGTAAAATGCAATGCGGCTAAAAATAAATTGTGTACATATACAATGTATATAATTATTTTTGCAAAATTTGATTTCTTTCACAAGTAAACATTCGAATTAATAAATAAAGTGACCAAAACAAACATTCGTTCAATTAACAAAAAATGTAGTTGAAAAACATGCACTTAATTTTATGAATCAACGTCGCTTATGAGAGTCCAACCAGTGACTACCCTGGATGCTAGATTTCGAATTATTAAGTCGGATAATCAGTTTGCTTTTGCAGAGTAGTAAGGAGCTCGTAAACTTTCAGTGATATAAACTAAATGTACAAACTGAATATTTAAAAAAAAAAAAAAAAAATGGAATCCAAACTTTTCCAACTTATAGATAGAATATAAATTTTGTTTCTTGTAAAGACCAATATCACTTATAGCTTGGTAACCATTTAATTTTCATCAGCAGTTTGGGGACTATTAAAGCCTTCATGGCAACAACATTGGTTGGAACATAATTTTTTTGAAAGCATATTAGCTCTGTTCAGCATAAAAATTCTACGGTTGAAAGAGCTTGATAGACGCTTTTTCAGAAAGCTGTAAAACATCTGTAAGACATTGAGGACTCATTGAGACGTACCTGCCATTGAGACTTACCTGCCATTGAGACTTACCTGCCAGTGATGGCTCGCAAGAATATCATTTCTCTCATATCTCTGTTTTCAATAGCAATCTTTCGCATTTCCACCTATCGTTTAAATCCGACGAAATATCCATATATTGGTGCTGATATATTTACCTTTTTAAGCATCACAATTGTCAACTGTAGATTCAGGATCTGAAATATCCTTTTCTCTGAGCATAAATTATTATTTATTTTCTAATCTACCTATGTGCATACATGTTTTTGTTTCTTCTACTAATTAAGAACTCACAAAAGCTCTACTGAACCAACAGTTTCGGATACCTGTGAAAAACTGAATTTTTCCCGAAAAAGCTGTAAAAATCTAGATCGTTTGTTGGGAGGGCGGGATACTTACGTAATTTTTAGGTAAGGCTCTAAAGAAACTCTACATCGGACTGCTCGTTATACCTACATACATATGTATATGTAGATATTGGTTAGTCTTTTGTTCATTAGCTTAAAAAAGAAAATAAACTACAGTGAAAAAAAACTTCTTGTATATTTGATAACTCGAAAACAAGTAAACTTGCAGAAAAAATGGTTAAAGTTTTTTTTTGTTCATTATTTTATAAGATGTAAGCCTACTAGTTTTTGTGTAAAATTATAAGGTGTTGCTGGATACGATGTACTGAGAAAAACAAAAAATTTTAAAGTAATCTGCTTTATCTAATCAAAACAAACAAAACCAAGCTTGTCGATTAAAGAAAATTCTATCATTCTTGTGTTTAAGATTTGGACAGCGATTTTTACGTACATTTTTTGGTTCTGGCATCGTAAAGTCTAATATTTTTAAAAATACATTTAAAACTGTCTCTTTATGTCCATATGTAGGTATATCGTTCGTTACCCCTGATATATTCTCCGAAAATATTGTGTTTCATAAGCAGGTAAAGTAGAGTTAATCGTATGGAGAATATTAAGTTAATCTACGATTCTTTGCCATATGCTAACTTTTCAGGTAGTTTAATAATTTGCATCCGCTTTAGAATATTGCAATTAACTGTTGGTAAAACCTTTGAATATTTGCTGTATAAAATAAGTTATTACATTAAATGCATGTGGTTGTGTTGTTCAATTTTAATATTGCGAGTTTCCCCAGCTTAATTTCATCGGTTTAGCTTCCCGTATAAGTCGTATCAGTTACCAAAAAGTTTTGTTTTACTTTTATTGCTTAGTTGCAACAATGTAAGCTAGTTGTGGTTTATTTTAATTGTTGAATTGTTCAGCCAACTTATTACTGACTAATTGATATACACATACATACATGTTGAAACTAATAATTTAATAAATTATAAATTCAACAATTATTTAAATAGCAGTGTTACAAAAATAAATAAAATTTGATATAGGGAAAACTAAATCAGTGAGTTTTAGGGATTTCGCACACGCTTAATTTGAATGTGCAAATTTTAAAGAGTAAATATTTCGTTTTTGTCTATGACCAGCAAATCTTCAGCCCTTCGAAAATGCGCATGTAAATTTTTAATTCTTAAAGAGTTTTCTATGCTAAATTTAAATCTGGTTTTTCTAGTTCAGAGGTATTTCATCCTAAAATTGCCAAAAAGAGGTACTTTTGGGTTATGTGGGTTAATTATCTTGAAACTCTTATTTGATTCAGAAATATTGTGGCCAGATTTAAATTCAACATACCTGCACATAAGAAAAGTGATTTTTGATCTATCGCGGTGTGTTTTTTTTAGAAAAATATAAAGTTTAAATTTAGGAATCACCTTCATTTAGGAACTCAAATAACTTTGAATAAGTTCGTCCACTGGTTGGGGCCAGAAGTGTACACTTACGGTATGTACCCCATTTGAAAGTTCTTAAGTATTTCAACTATGATTTTGGGAGTCAGAAAGGATAGGTGCTACAAATAAAAATCAATGTTCCCACATTAGCAAAAATATTTCAACATTTAAACATCTTTTAAACTTGACTTCAAAAAATGTTTGTTCGGTAAATATTAGTTTTCAAATAAGTTTATCAAACGCTAACAACAATAACAATTTATTTGCGAACTAAAACGGCTTATACACAAAAAAAAAAATCAAAAAAATCATTCAGAAGGCATTTTATTCTACATTTTATAGGAACACAAAGTTTTCCAGTTTGCTGTTAATGGTACATATTTGAATGTCAGAAAGTACATAATAGAAATAACTTAGATTTAAAAATTGTAATTAGTAGTACACTGTGCTATTTTATAACTTCCCTGTAATTTCAATAATTTATTACATCTTTCTATTATGCTTATTATTAGATTTCGGTAGTTTGCTTATAGTGAAAGATAAAAGAACCAAACAAACAAATCTAAGAAAGAAACCAAAAATTCTGAGAAGATACAATTTTTACACACGGTCATTATCGGTGCAGCCCAGAGAACGAGCTGACGCTCAAAGAGCGTAAGAATGCGAACGAGCAGGCGCTTAAAGAGCGCAAAGAAGCGGGCACGTATACAGAATTGATAAACAAATCATCACTACAGTAAAAACTTACAAACTACATCCGGTTTTTTCGGTTTGGGTGGAGCCAAAACAAAGAGCGAAGCGAAGTCTGTGGAAGCGGGGGGTTGGTAAGCGATGCGAGTAGGGTTCGAAGCCCTCTAGTATATGTAAAATATAAAATAAAAATTAATATAAAAACAAAATAACTATGGATTTTGGACAAACATTGAAATACAGTATGACCTCGCTTAACGCAACCCTCGAGGAACGCAACTCCTCGATTATTACAACACCTCAGTTATTTACATTGCAGACTCTGTTAACGCAACTTTAAAAAAAGCAGTACTCAATTATCGCAACTTGTATTTTTTAACTTTTGGTCTAGTTTACTTTGACTTCTTTTTTGATTTTGAAATGCTTCTTTAAATGCTACTGCTATATCTCAGAACAAATATATGTATGTAAGTACAATATTTAAGAACTACGTGTACATTTGTTTCTTGCTTATTCAGTTTTAATGAACTTATTTTGCGACCGGTTGCTTCCTGTGTGCTATAAAATGCCAGTTATTGAAAAACAAAAATCAAGTGGAAGAAATTGAAAGCGCAGACGAAACCAATGTTGGAATAACTCCATCTGTATCGAAGATTAGGGGAGGGGGGGGGGGGGAGGGTAAGGTATTAATTCTTTTTTTGCATTTTTTAAAAATTTTTTTAATATAATGTCTAATATAAGAATATTGTGTCAAAATTTCAAGTCGATTGGAGCAAAATTGACGAAGTTACGAGTATTTTTATACCTTTGCTTATGAACGTTTTATACCAGATTTTTTAGTGTTGAAAACTTTAAAGCGTTTCCCCCATAATTCACTCACGAAGTCGGTGCCCCTCATAACTTTAAAACTACTACACCGATCCTTTTGAAATGTTGAACACTATTTCTGTACATAATTTAAGAGGTAACGCTGGAGAGTTTTTTCAAATTTGTTAATAATTTTTATTTTACAATAACAAATTAGCCGATTTTTTTCACAAAAAATAGCGTTTTTCCCTTCAAAGTGTTCCAAAAAAGTGAAAAATTAAAATTCCGAAAAACCCTCCCAGCGTTACATGGGGAAAACTCTTATGAACTTTGATATTTTGATTTCAAATGATCTAGCACCAAGTTATGAGGGCCACCGCAATTCTACTTTTTGCCGAGACACGTCCGAATAATTGCTGCCATTGCCGTGTTTTTTTAATATTTCTTCGTGAAAATTTTATACAATATTCTTCAAATGTCATACTTTAATGTACTATAGTATTGGTTTTAATAAAGAGATTTTAACTAAGTCGTCACAAAAAAATCACAAAAACATGACTTTCTTCTTACGAATTAATCTTAGCCCCCCCCTTAAGGATAGCACTGCTTTTGTATTCAATGGGCTGAAGAAAATGGCGTAAAAAATATTTTGATTCTGTAAGATCTTTGCGAAAAGGCAGTGCAGCATATAATGGCATACAACAAAAAGCTCTCAAAAATTTTTGATTTTTTGAAAATAATTTTACAAAATTAAATTCCACATACGTACATAACAACAGCGTCAGAAATATTTATTTTAGTTTTTTTTTGGTTTTAAATAAAGTGAATGCAGTATTTTCAATAAAATACTTTTACTCTCATTCCACTTGTGTTTAAGCATTCAATTGCGAGTTCATTTTAATGAATGATGTGCATTATTATTCAAAAACAGCACCTTTGGGCGAAAATATTTCTTGACTCGGTTTTTGCAACAACCTCAGTCATCGCAACTGACCGAATTTTTATTAGTTGCGTTGAGCAAGGTTGTACTGTAATTTGTATAGTTGTGATCAGCTAAGTAATCTCTTTATGCATGCATACATACTACAATAAAGTCATTACAAAAGTAAAAGCACACAACAGAAAAAATAATTTTGGTTTGCTTTGTTTAATTTTTTGCTTGCGCTCTCAACATCTATGCAAATAGGAAAATTCTTACTTATCAGCTCAAAGGTCACTGATGATTCAATTTAGCAATGGATGAAACTGTTATGAGTATTTATCCGTTTTTTTGTTGAATTGCTAAGTTTTTTTGGTGTTGATAGACATTGTACTGGACAACAGTGAGCTCAGTAAAATTACATTGTTCCTTATTAAATTCCGAATCTCAAAAAGTACGTCGAAAAAATAGATTTACATAATGTTGGTATAATTGTACCAAAGTTCAAAGCTTGACTCGAGTGAATAACACTTGCTTTATTTGGGTAATTATTGGTTTTTCTGTATAAAGTAAAAACTACGTAAGTTACGTATTTATTTTTAAATTCTCCTTCAACATTTTGGTTTAGATAATATCTTAAGCCCGTTTGTTTAACTTAAATATTGTTGACTTTTTGTATTTATTTTTAACATTTTAATTTATTTTTATTGCTCAAGCTCACAGACTCGCTTGCGTAACTATCCATCAATGGTAATTTATATTATAATGAGATTTGCTTTGTTATATTCGCCTTTTGTCATTGCACTATAATATGCAACTAACTATTTCAACCAAAAAACTAATGTGTTTCTTATAACTATATTGTTATAAGTAGAATTTTAATGTGAAATGAAGTTATAAAAAAATTAAAAATATAATACTAAACGCTAGTATTATTCATGTTGATTTCTTTTCCTCACTAGTATAACTTTTATTGGTTTGCCTCCTTACTTGTATTTACTCATAATAAAGTGCATGTATTACATATTATGTTTGTTCAAATACTCTTGATTAGTGAATGCTCAAAATACTATCACCCATTTGTTCTCTTGTTCACTTTATTTTCACTGCATTTATATTGATATTTCTCAACTTACTTGTACTAACACGAAACAGCATTAGCATATCAAGTAATTTGAAATTAATTGAGCCAAGTGAACCTTTTTTTATTTGGTACACTATGTCCTGGGCCATCAACAAATGTCCTTTAAATCCTCCTTTTTATACCTTATACTCGAGAGTATACTCACTTTGTCATTTCATTTGTAACATATACAAGTGGGAGTGGCAAGTATACAAATGTATATATATTCTGAATCAGCGTCACCATCTGAGTCAATTTACCCATGATCACGAAATTAGGTAAGATAGTTGAATGAAATTTGGTATACAAGCCACAACTTTAAACAAAGTTTTCGGGATTGAAAACGCATGAAATCGGTTCATGAACACTCCTACCGCCCATACAAATAACACATTTAAAACGCCATATTGATATAGTGCAATCGAATTTCTCAAAACTACTAAGAAATAAAAATTGTACAATCTTTGGAGAAAAAATTAGTGAATTTCTTTAACAAGGCACCTCCAAAAATGTTCTACGGAGAAAATTTTTTAATGGCAATGAAACCAAATATCACACAAATAGTAGGAATAGCTCTGGAATTGATAAAGTGAACGTGGCACCCTCGATAGAAATGAAAACCTTAAAATGTTTTAATGAGAGAATAATTTAACATGGTAAAACAAAATTTCACAAGTGTAGACGCTAGTGTATTCATCAGACAAAAAGTTGGCGAATTTTGAAAAGAGTAGAGGAAATACCCTTTTAATAAAAATTGCGCGCAAAAATTAATCGAGGGATTAATGTTTTTAACTTGGGAAAAATATTGATTTGAAAAAAAAAAAAAGAATTTTGCTAAAAACGCTTCTTGCACGACGTCGATTATCAAAGTGTTTAGTGCAAAGCTTTACGATATCGAAATTTTTTGGCTTTGTATTCGAAAGTACTTCAGACCTTGGGAGGAGCTTTGGCTGAACACATTGATAATTTAAAGCGTATGTTATATGATAGTTCAATAACCGAGGAACAAAAAACCCCTCAGCTTCGTTCCATTTGTTGTTATTCTAGCAACAGATTAATAGACAATTGACATTTATTTATTATTTTAGTTTTTGCTGCTATTTAAATTAGTACATATGTTTATATCCTTACAAAAATTTAAAATTTTGTCAATTCTAAGATTTATTGATTTTGATTTTAAAAAGTCTTATGTTTTTTTGCTATTTATTACTAGCTCTTTTTAACCGAAGACACTCCAAAAGACTTAAATGTGTTTGTAGGCATTTACATTTTATTATAGTATGCTTCCAGCGGGTTAGTCCATTATTCAATTAGGTTAGTCATTTTTGACTGGGAAGTTAAACAGAAAAACGTTAAGTGCTCGTTATACCCTCGTACTGGGATAAATTAAAAAAATGTTTGGTCAAAATTTTCATTTATATGGTATGCTTATCAATCTCCTCGATTAAAGAAACTTGGGAAATAATGAACAGTCTACTGTACTATGAAGTATATGTATGTTTGTATAAATAAAATTCAAAAGTTATGTAAATTCTGAGTTATTAATCAGAATTTACACATTTGTTTTCATTGCAATAAAAGTTTGCCGTAACCGCGCCGAGAATATTAATACACACTATAGATACGATTTTATTGTTTATTTGAAATTTGATGTGATTAGTTGCAATAAATGCAATGAAACTGCAAATTCTATAAAATAAATAATATCAAAAACTATATTACATTGTAAACTCTACGTAAATGAGTAATGGTAGATTGGATTGACTGGATGTCAGCTTGAGAAAAAGCGCAAAAGTAGTATAACGACACTTCCAGCTTAACTGACTACTTAAAAAAAAAAAAAAAAAAATGTGGACATAAAAACTTTTGTAAATTAATCAATCGTTGCATTTCATGTAGCTATGAAATGCTATGCTTTAAAAATAGTAATGGATAAAAAATCTTCATCACATATTGAATGTCCATTTTTTTTCTTTTAAAAAAAAGTTTATTTTGCTTTATATTTTACTATAAAATTATTATGTCACACCCGTTACATTTGGATGTCACACAAGTTACATTTGGATGTCACACAAGTTACATTTGGATGTCACACCCCTTACATTTGGATGTCACACCGTAACATTTTTGAAGTTATTTAAAAATTTATGTTAAAAGTTAGTTACTCATGACTCTATTAAAGAACATTTAAAGTATTTCTAAAAAGATATCAATTTAACACTTATTCCTGCAAAATTTTAGGGTAATATGAACTCAAACTCAAAATATTGAAAAAAAGAGTTGTTTTCATCGTCGCACCCGTTACGCACAAAACCATTTTTCTGAATTAATTACACATATGTAGTTGTCAAATTTTTATAGTATTAATAAATATCGGAAGGTACCATAGTACTTGTTGCAAGAGCTGAAATTGTATTCTCACACTTGCCGGAAAAGATATGAATGGAAATAAGTCTTAAACTCTGTCACTTGTTCCCCTGGAAGTGTCGATAAGAGATTTTTCCATTGGTTATATGATACGTTTAGAGAAATAGTTCAAAAGAGAATTTTTTTAACGTTCATTATCTCTGAAATACGAGTATTATATACTTAATTTTTTTTAAGAAAAAGTCATAAAACATAAAAGTCCGGGAGGTAGTTTAGCATTTTTCTCCCGCTTAGTTTTTTTTTGCAATTGCAAAAGTGAAGGTAAATGTTGTAGAGCAGATGAAAACACATCGATTTCATGTCCAAAAAACCTCATACGATAAGAAATAAATACTATTAGGTGCGCAACTAAGCTCTTGCTGTTTTTTTGTTAGAAAATTAAACTTTATTGTCAAAAAATAGTTATAGATGAATCAATGAAAGTATTGCCCATTGCTAGATACCACTTTTCCCATCTTTCTGCTAGAGCTCGAATGCCATCACGGTAGAAGTGTTCGTCTCTTGAGGCTATCCACGAATCAAGCCATTTTTTGAGGTCTTCACAGGAGTTGAACTGCTGATCAGCCAGACCATGGGCCATTGAACGGAACAAATAGTAGTCTGACGGGGCAATATCTGGGGAATACGGCGGGTGGGGTAGGACTTCCCATTTGAGAGTTTCCAAGTATGTTTTCACTGGTTTAGCAACGTGAGGCCTAGCGTTGTCAAGCAATATTATTACTTTAACGTGCCTCTGTTCGTATTGGGGCCGTTTTTCACGCATGCAAACGATTAGAAATGGCTTGTCGGGTAACTCCCAATACTGAAGCAAGCTCGTCTTGCGTTTGAGCCGAATCATCATCGAGCAATGTCTTCAATTCCGTATCATTGAAGGTTTTTGGTCTTCCTTCACGTGGTCGATCGTCGATGTCGAAATCATGGTCTTTAAAGCGACGAAACCAACCTCAGCACGTTGTTTCGCTCAGAACACCATCTCCGTAAGCTTTTTGGAGCTCTCGATGCGCGTCAGCCGTCGTTTTCGAGCAACCACAAACAGACTATGAAAACACAAAATCTTAAAAGTGTCAAATCGGTTTGTTTTCCATATGTTTATGCTAGATTCATAACGTTTCGATATGAACCAAATCGACCAGCTATTACCGCTAGCGCCATCTATTGACAAACAGCGAGAACTTAGTTGCGCACCTAATATAATTTTGAGTAACAGTAGTTAGTTTTTTGGGCGAAAAATGTGATTTTCAGATCTAAGCGAGTAATGTTAATTTAAAACTTTCGAAATTTTCCACTTTTTATTTTCTCTTTTTATTTTCATTGTAGATCGGTAAAATCTTATTTCAAACGAATTTTATAATAAACACACCACGTGGATCCGATTATTATCGGATAAAAAATATTTCTTTGTTTCAATATCGTAATGAGCAACTTAAGGAGTGGGAATACAAGCGTATGAATCGTAATACTGTGGTTGGATCTTCGGCAACACAAATGCTATTAAACCTCAATACGATTTCTTCATGTGATACAATAGGAAACTTTAATGATCCTGAACTCATTGGTTTGTTTTCGTCAATTGTATTTGTAGGAAATTAAATTAATACATTTTGTTTTTATTTTATTAAAGATTACTTGAGGGTTGCAGATGATGCGGAATTTCATCCGCTGACTTATGAAGGCAGTTTATTTGAAAATCAAAAGGCTGATTTTATTTTGTCAAATATGGGCTGTTTTATATGTCAATGTAATTTTGAAACAGCTGAGTTGTTTGAAAATCATGTTGGTTGGCATGGTGATGATTCTGATTTTGAATCATTAAAAGAATTGAAGAAGTTGTATGTTGTTAAGCCCTATTTTTTTGAAATTTTTAAAATAATTTTTTTATTGTTTTTCCAGAGACGCACCTTTCTTTAATATCTCGTATACGATTTGTAAAGGCTCGCACTATTTTTGTTTTTCGTTGAGTACCAAAGCACGGAATCTAACAATTGAAAAAATTATTATTGTGCGATCAAATTCTTTTTATTATGTCAACAAAACAGAGTATGATTTGGATGTAGGAGGTAAGTATTTAATAGTTAAATAGCAAGTTACTTTTAGCTGAAATGAAGCAATTGCGAATGTGGTATATTTTTACAAGTTCTATCGCGCAAACTTATACAAAAACAATCATACTGGGTAAAATCATTCGATTTACTAGTTTGTTTTTTTTTGCATCTGAGAATTCCATATAAATGATGCGTATTTTGAGGTACCTTATACCACGTTCCATGTTTTTTTTTATAACTTAATTGAAGAGGTGTACCGTGCACGTCGGGCGCTCGGCGCAAACAACTTATTTGCTGCCACTACCGAATAAAAATTTCGTATTCTTAAACAAAAATTTCATTTATCTCACAAAAAAAGGGGGTCCACTTTTGACATTCAATAGCTCTAGCAAAATGATATATATTTCAGATTTAACTTTGAAAATTTCCACCTACACATTCATTTTCATTCACTATCATCACATATCACCCTCGCTAAGTTAAGTTAAGCTACTGCTTAACTGTTCGTATTTCTGCACTATGTATTCCGGAATTATTAAAATCAATTAGTGCGAGTAGAACACAATATATATTACATTTTTTATCAAATTTCATTGTAGGCATAATTTTTTGGTATTTGAAATCCTGTTTTGGAAGAAACTTTAAGATCATAACATTGTAGGCATTGATTATTTGGTAATCGAAATCCTTGAATAGAGGAAACTTAGAGGAAATTATTGCTAATTATTTAAGCATTTTACAGCATCATTTTCTTTTTAAGATTGCAGTAATTTCTGCATTTTTTTTAAATTTAGTAAGTAGCTACGCTGTTGAAATATAGTCCAAAAGGAACAAGTGTACCCAATTTTTTTTCATTATTTTTACTATCTGAGCAATATTTTATTTATTTATTTTTTTATTTTAATAACATACTTAATAAATAAATTTGAAAACTATGAAAATATGCAGAGCAACGGGGCCATATGCACCGATTAAAATTTCCATAAATATAAAAAAATTTAGATTACATTGCAAAAGTTAAAAATAAATAAAACAAAATAGTCTTTTGATTATATATCATAGAGAAGATTGTGTTTTTCCATCATTACTTTGATAAGTTTGATAGTTTCTTTTTTAGTACAGTCTAATGCTTTGCAAAGCGGTAGACTACTTATTGATAAAGGACAATGCAAAAAAATGTGGGATATCTATAACGTTTCTAAGAAATGTGAACTTCACGCGAAAAATCTTTGTTGTATTTCATTCTAATATGCGATATGTTGTGAACCCTAAGGAAGGATTTTGAAGTCTGCCACGTATGCACTATCTTTTAATTTTGTATAGCAGTGAAACAGCTCAGTATAATTGTGCTTATACAAGGCACTTCTGCAACTAGGGGTAGTTTTAAAGCTTGCTTCGCGCTGGAGTCAGCTAGCTCATTTCCAGCTATACCAATATGTCCTGGTATCCACATACCTTTTATCAAATTCCCGGCATTAAAATTTCCAAATATGTAATTGTATGTACGTCCAGTTTTGTTAACTAAGGCTCAGACCACACTCAGGCTATTGGAACAAATAAGGGTCTTTTTCTTTTTTCTCACAGCGTATTTTACAGCGAAACGTACTGCAGCTAACTCAGCACGAAAAACACCGGAGTGTAGCGGCAGTATGCCTTGATGTAGAGTAGTAAAACTACTAATAGGAGTCTTTTCCACAACTGCATAAGACGTTGCTCCATCTTGAAATGTTCCATCGGTGTAAAGTATTATTTCAGGACTAAAACTCGAAACAGATTGTAAAAATAGTTGCTTGAACGTTGAATGGCTTTTATCGTTTTTTTGTATATTGGCATAAATGTGTGTCAAAAAATAAATTTTGGTGGTGTTGAATGCCAACACTCTTTTTTGGCTGAAGCGGAATAGGCAAATTAGACGCACGTAAAAAGATAATAGATTTTTTTATGCCACATAAATTTTTTTCAGGGCTCAAAAGGCATATTTTTTCATTGAGTTTTAACCAAAATAGATTATGCAGCCCTTCATTTGGTACAGTTAAAGACTTAGCCGCTTGTCTTACTGATCTATTTTTTAAAAGATGGTCAAAATCGTTAAAACGTGCTTCAACTCGCAAAGCTTCCACCGGCGTTGCCATTAGGATACCAGATGTGGTTCTAAAACATTTGTTAATTGCTGCATTTAGCTTGTTTTTGTTAGCCTCAGTAGTCCAGCCGTATATTGTCAAACAATGTTGAATGGTGCCAACAGTCAAAGATCTACAGATCTCAATGCCTGTTTCCAAGTGTGGACCTTTTTTTCTACACAAATAACTTTTAAAAGGTTATTAATTTTGTTTAGCTTGCTAATTATATGTTTGACTTGGTCATTCCATAAAAGTGTTTTTGTATGTTAGCCCCAAAACTCACATTTTATTTTTAACTACAAGGTTTTCCCCTCTCAAGCTAACTACTCTATCGCAACATTTTTGCTTCCTACAAACATGCATAATTTCAGTTTTTATAATGGGTATAACAGCGCTCCTACTGATTACCCATTTGTGAATTTTAGAATCGAATTCATTTAAATTTTTTCTTACTTCAATAGTGCCAGAAGCTATTGCAAAAACATTATCAGCGTATATTTCAAAATAATCAATCCCTTCGGAGTTCTTCAGTGTTCTTAATAAAGAATTGACGTATGCATTATAAAGGATAACTGACAGAGGTGAACCCTGGGGTACTCAATTTTCAAGAGTGACTTTTGTCGAAATATGTCTATCAACGCGAATACTGATTTTGCGGTTAGTTAGAAAAGAGAGTATGACCTTTAACAGCGCTTTCGGAATTCCCCAACTATGCAGTTCTTTAAGTACGAAGGTACATACGACACGGTCAAACGCTTTCTCTAAATCTTCAGACAATACAAAGCTGTGCTTTTTGTTTTTCAAATTTTCTTTTAATTTAGTTTCTAATTGATGGCATATGGTGTGGTGTGTACTCCGTGGTTAGGTATAAAAGCGTGCTGCTCAGGTAAAATGTATTCTGTGGAAAATTTTAAAAGTCTTTTAGCTATTATTTTTTCAAATGCCTTGGATAAGACTGATATAAGAGATATTGGACGATAACCTTCTAGTGAATTAGGATTTTTAGCAGGTTTCGGTATAGGTGATAAGACAGCATGTTTCCAATCATGTGGATATATCCCTTTCGCTAGTATGTTGCTGTACAGCTTGCAGATTCGTTTTTTTATACCAAAGGATCTGTCAGAGCCAATACAACTCCAAAATAAAGCAAAGTTATTAGCAATATCTGTAGGGTGCGCTATTACCTGATTTTGTACATATATAAATGGAAAATTATCAGTTTTAGCAGATTTGATGCTATTATCATTTTTCCATAAATATCTAGTATTCCATGTGTTAATTTTCGCATCCTTGCATTCTCTTCGGACTGCTGCATTTATTTTACTGTATTTGACTACTTGGCTACTTGACTTCTTACTCTCTTAAATATTTTCCATGCTTGTATTTTTTGCTGAATAAGTTTAGCAATATTTGCATTGAACCAGACGGGGTTATTCCGGACTTTTGGCTTTCTAGTTAGAGGAATAGACTCATTTGCAGACTTTCTAATTATTTTTTTAATTTGTGCAGCTTCTTTGTTTATTTTTGTTGTTTCTACAAAATCGTTGTTGTATGCATCCATTTTGTTCTCGAAAAGGGTCCAGTTTGCTTTTTTATCTAAAAATTTTGGCGCAAAAATTTTTTCGTTTTTTGCTAAATTATTGTAAATCAAAATTGGAAAATGATAACTGGCTTCAGCATGTGGAAGACAAGACCATGTTAATATGGAGGCTAAGTCAGTGCTTGAAAATGCGACATCTACAGCAGTCAGAGTATTTTTTGTACTTACTAACGTCGGTGAACCGTTATTTAAAATAGAGAAGTTACGATCATCTGCAAATTTCCCAAATTATTCCACTTCTCATTGCTTTCAATGAGCCCCATAAAGTATTGTGTGCATTCAAATCGCCGACAATTAGATGGTGCCCAGAGTTAAACTTATGGATGTCTTTTACATGTTCTGGAGTAAGATAGATATCACATTCTTTATATATGTTTGTGATGTGAAGATGTGTTTTTCCTTTGATTGAAATAGTATGAAATAATAAATTATTTTGCGAAGTTATGCTCAATCACATTGATGTTTTTTCTAACTAAGAAAGCTACTCCTGATTTCGAGTACGAGTACTCTTTGTTATGATGGAAAACATTATATTGTGGTAAATTTAGAAGAGAGGAATTTTTCCTAATAATATGCGTTTCTTGAATAGCGAAATGCTTAGCAACTAGTAAGGCAAGCGCAAATTTATTGTTGATGAAACCCTGAACGTTCCATTGTAATAAGCTGAAATTTAAACCTAAATCCATTCAAATTTTAATTTAAATATAGAAGTATATTATTTTGTGTAACTGATTTGGATTTGTTTGCTGGAATTGTTTGTGATCTTCTAAAAGTGTTTGGAGTTGTTATTATATTGAGTTGTGGGTACTTTGCATATAGTCTAGAAGTAGGACTAGACGATTCATCCTTTTCATTTAATTTGTTGATTGTTGATGATGAATGTGGTGAAGTGTTAGTGGAATAGCGTTTTTTTCCTTAGTAGTTTTTTGTGGAGAAGTTGTTTTAGTTGTTGTATGTGTGATTTTTGTTGAATCGTTTTTATTTTGATTAGTTTTTGATGGAGAATTTGGCTTTTTTTGTTATGATTTACTTGTAGATGTAGAGTTAGAAGTGATATTTGTTGGCAAATCTTGTTGTTTAGTCATCGTGTGTGTGTGTAATGCTATATTATTCTTAACGACTTCTGCCATAGTTGATTTTTTGCTAAAGCCTTTATACGGTTCTATTTTGTGTGCATTTGGATTTGTGCTGAAGGAAGCATGGACAGGAACTGTCGTAGGAAGCATGGCTGTCATTGTTACAGTTGACACAAAATTTCTTAGCGCAGGGTGGATCATGGGGTACTTCGACAGCGCATTCTTTGCATAGTTCAAGATTTCGGCATCTATTTTTAGTATGACCCAGCTTTTGACACTTATTGCAGCGCATGGGGCTAGGAACATGTTCGTCCACACGAACCCTTTCCCAACCAATATTAATATAGTCAGGTCGTCTAATGGTGCCAAATGTAATAATAGCTGCTCCAGTGGGAATGAGAGATTCGTCTAGTTTCTTCATTATTTTCCTCACACCAATAACTTTATAATTTTTTAATCCTCTGACAATTTCATCCTCTTCCAAGTTTTTGATTTTATTGGAAAAAATTCTTCCAAGTGATGAGGGAACAGAATTAATATAATTAGCCTTGAGAAATTTTTCAGCGACTCTTGCATTATTTACCTTAAGAAGAAGATCTCCAAACCTGAGTTCCGTAACTTCAGAATATTCCTTTGAAATAAAATCCAAGCCTTTGGCTATTTGAAAAACATTGTGTCCTGCTAGTGGACGGACATCTTCTCCTTCCTTTCCTTTTGCCGATAGTACTAAAAATCTTGGAATATGTTCATCATTGGACGGTATTTCTGGCAAGGGGACGAAGTCTTCATCTCTTAATCGCCTTTTCCTGATCTTGGTTTGATTGGTTTTAAGATCGGGATCGAGATCCGTGTACCTGTTATGGAATGAAGGTTCATTCCCATTCATATTGATCACGTGTTGCACATGTGATGTGCACTAATACTCTGTTGTTGTTGTACTCGTGTGTAAGTAGTTATGTTTTATGTAAAAGTAGTAAACAAACGGAGTATAAGGTAAGGAAAGAAAGTAAAAATACTAGAATAGATTTAGTCTTGATATACTAATGATAACCGATTAGACACAAGAGAATGTAAAACACGTCTTTGCCTAGCATCAGCTAGACTGCGACTGATCTGAGCAATATGTGTACGTATTTATGCGGAAAGAATTAAAATAATAAAATAATCTTACATTATAAATATAATAAAACTAAGGCTAAAAATATCGTCTATTAAATATCGCACTATTTTGATACAAAAAATTATATAAAAATTATTCAAATGTTTTCCTTTTTGATGTTATGAGTGTTACCGGCCGAACTAAAGGGTGTTTTTTTTAGAGGTTTGTTTTTCAAATAGAGATAAAACTGGCATTTTATGGTCAAATCTGGCAACTCTAATGTCATTTATGTTCAGTTTGGTTTGCCATTTCATCATGAACAGGTTGACAAAAGAACAACGCTTGCAAATCGTGCAAATTTATTTCGAAAATAATGGTTCAGTTCGCGAAGTTTACCGCAAGCTCCGTCCATTTTATGGTCGACATAATTGTCCATCAGAGCAATTAATTCGGTTAACCATGGATCGTTTTCGCACTACGTTTACTCTATGTGATAATACGCATCCGCAGAGACGTCGAACAGTGCGCACCGAAGAAACAATTGCCCCTGTAGAGCAAAATGTTGAAGAGGACCCGAATGAATCGATTCGCCACCGTGCACAGCAATTGGAGCTTTGTCCATCAACTTTATGGAAGATTTTGCGCAAAGATCTTGGCTTGCGACCTTACAAGATCCAGCTTGTGCAAGAATTAAAGCCGCGAGACCATGCAATGCGTCGTGATTTTGGTGTATGGGCCGAAAATGAGATTGATCTCGATGCTGATTTTCATCGCAAAATTTTGTTCAGTGATGAGGCTCATTTTTGGTTGAATGGCTACGTCAACAAGCAAAATTGCCGCATTTGGAGTGAAGAGAATCCACATGAGACCCTTGAGACGCCATTACATCCACAAAAACTGACTGTTTGGTGTGCTCTATGGGCTGGTGGAGTCATTGGGCCATACTTCTTCCGAAATAATGCTGGAGAGTCAGTTACCGTTAATGGAGACCGGTATAGAGCAATGATAACCGACTATTTTGTTCCCGAATTGGATGGCATGAATGTGGATGAGTTGTGGTTCCAACAAGACGGCGCTACATGCCACACAGCGCACGTCACAATCGATTTATTGAAGGAAACATTCGATGAGCGCATAATTTCGCGGAATGGACCTGTCAATTGCCCACCAAGATCGTGTGATTTGACACCATTGGATTATTTTCTTTGGGGATATGTGAAGTCGCTCGTCTACGCCAACAAACCAGAAACGTTAGGGGACTTGGAAGCCAACATTCGTGGCGTTATTGCCGACATACGGCCCCATATGCTCGAAAAAGTGGTTCAAAATTGGACCTGTATAATTGGCTTTATTCGAGCCAGCCGCGGCGGCCACATGCCCGAAATCATATTTAAACATTAATGGCATAAAATTATCCTTCCAATAAAGCCAAATTGATGGACATTAACACGATTTTCTTGTGTTTTATTTCAATTCAAAGCTCTATACCTCTTAAAAAAACACCCTTTATTTACCGTTAAGCCTAAATATATGCAATGAAATCTTAATGCTAAAGCAAGTGAAGACTAAGACAGTAGTAAAGTAAGATGATAAAACTTATAAATATAATTTTATGTTTGGCAAGTTGTAAGTGAGGAGGGTAAGTGGGCGGCCTTCGGCCGCAGCTCAGGATTTACATCCTCCAATATGTCCAATATCGGCTTCGGGGTTTAGTCTCTAATATGTAGAACACTGGCTTCTGTATCCACAGTGGCCTTTGCATTAAAATAAATTGCATACTTTTTGGTATACAAATCAACTAGTTAGGTCTGGGATAAACTAGTTTATCCTAAAAACTAGTTTATTCATTGAGAATTATCTTTTAATATTGCTCTTATTTTTTAGCTTCTGATAAATTCTTTGTGGACTCACACCTTTTTACAAGTGATGTCATACAACCAATTGTTGTGGTTTTTCGCAACATATCGTTACGTATTGTTGAACAACATCATTTCTGGGTAAATAAAATAAAATTGCCGTAATTGTATTATTTCTCATATTTTTATATTTCTAGCGTACCGAAAAATTTCCTGAAATTAATTTTTCTATTAAGGCTAATCGTCTATCTTATAAAACGTAAATTCAAGTATTTTTTTACATGGTTTGTTATCAGCATTATTATCGTAA
The DNA here is from genome assembly GCA_963680825.1 of Meiosimyza decipiens. NCBI lineage: Eukaryota > Metazoa > Arthropoda > Insecta > Diptera > Lauxaniidae > Meiosimyza > Meiosimyza decipiens. Next base: position 12,011,962 of record OY804261.1, on the reverse strand, counting down.
GCAGCAGCATGAATTTAAAATTTTTAACCTCTACCATTTCTTGAGATTGCAAAAGTTGTAAAAAATGTGTGGTGTGTCTACATGTATAAAAGCATTGTACAAGTAGTACAGAATAATATGGAGAATGGAATATTCATAATTGAATCGTCCATTAGTTGATAAACCAGACGAACATTGGCTTCGAAAACATTAACTGCAAATCGTAAAAGAATAGATAATTTATTCCTTATTTTTTCGCTTAGTACTTTCTCTGGTAAATTTTCACGATGTCGCTTAAGATAATTTTGCTGAAATGATCGATATGTGAATGCCTCATTTGCCAAATTGATAAACCTTACTTGTTGATCTTTTTAAAATTTTATTGTCAAAGCTCATGATTTAATCGTAACTGTTTATATAAAGTTAGGTAGGTATTCAAAACAAATTGCCTAATAATAAGGACTAACCCTTTAATGGCATAATTTATATTTCGTTCGTCATACACAGCTTCAATATATTTTTCTCTAGTTTTTGTTTTATGGAGTTAATTAATTTGACAAGTCAGCCATTCATATGTATGTATGTAATTGAATATTAATACTAATTATGTTTTTTATTTTAGAACTTTTGAATCAAAGTTCGAGTTGGTTCAATATATGCCGCCACACGAAATAAAGCTAGCACTTCGCAATGAATTTGCATGTGAAAGCTTGTGCAATATATCAAACGAATTGCGGTATGTTGCAAAATATCTAATATTTCTTCTAGATACTAGAAATACAATCAGAAACGAATGAAACTACATACTAATAAGTATGTAGCATTTGAAATCTTATTTCCTGTTCAAGATTTATATGCTGGAAACATTTGAATGAAAAATAGTTTTTTGGAAGCATTTTTCTTCTCTCTTCATACTTGAATTCTTTTTCGCACACCCATGTTATTGCGAGGAAATATTTCCATCGTAGCTTTAAGGATTAATATGGAAATATGTGCTGTGCAAAACAATTCATAGGAAACATGAATTAAAGTACATAGCATCGATTAGTATACATATGTACCGTCGTGGTGATCACGATTTCTCAAATGGCACTTCACAGATCGATCAAATACGATCGACTTATATGTTGTTTGGTAAATCAATAGCCAGTACGAGCACGAAGCAAATTTTAATTTGGACAAAAATTAAAATTTTTTTTTGGAGTAAAAAATTTTGTTTTTCCGCTCAAATTTAAATTGGTCGTTAGCTTTTATTCAAAAAGATGATTTGTAATGTAAAAGTGTAAATTTACGATAGCTTACTTAGTTCAAAATTTTGCTTCGTTATTTCTGTTAAAACTTATTCGTTTTGAAGTTATAAACAAAGAAAAGTTCTTAACCCCCTTTAAGAATAAAAAATGTTTTTATCAAACAATATTTGGCCAGGGAGACAGATTTCAAACTGCTATTTAATAAAGTTTTCCCCATGCCTTGATTTCCATTTTTTACTTGCATATTACTGTAATTTAATAACGCAGTTTTAATAATTTAATAAATAGACAATACGTTGCTAATAACAAAGAACTTACCATGTCGAACATCTGTAAAGTTTTGACCACTCTTGTACAAATTGAGGATATGGATGGCATAAAGAAATATGAAACACTTGTTCAGCACAATGCTAAACTTCTTCAGTTTGAAAATTATTACACAGTCAAGGTATTTATCATGTTGTTATTTTATACTGGTACGTGTAGATATAAATAAATATTTTCCTTAAAACTAATTAATTAGCTTAAAAATCGAAGCCGCAATATGGTTGAGACCATACTCACCCCTTATGATGAAGTAATAGTTATTGTTGATGCTGATCTGATAAGTAAAAGAATTGCTAAAGAATTTAATTTGGATGTGATTCTAAAGAACAATGATGATTTTAAAAGAACATCACTCAAGCAAAATGTTTACTTCGGCGTTATTGAAAGTGTGTCCAATAATAGGGTTACATTTTCATGTGACAAAAAAATAAATGAGATTGAAGTTTATAAGATAATTTTCCGTCCAGCACGTTTGACACTACGCTATCAATATCGAGCTATAGAATATTTAGATTCAATGGCAGCATTTGAAAAATCACGAATATTTTTTCCAACGACAGGAGGGAATGAAAAACCTCCAAATTTGAAGTAACCTCTATTTATTTGTTTTGCGATGAAATATTTTTATCATATATTTTTCAGATTGGAATTATTTAATTCAGCAATTGCGGAAAATCCTGAACAATATCAAGCCGTACAAAACATATCTGCAGGACCTACAAAAAATGCAACATATGTTGTATTTGGTCCACCTGGTATGAAAAATCTATCTAAATTACATCAATCAATCAAAAATATCATTTCAACCGATCAGAGATCAGAATGGATAGGTCAAAAAAATTTTATGCGCTTAACACGATATCTATGAATGAAAGCATCATATTGCAAAATTTAGGAAGTAAAAGAAAGAAAGGAAGGAAGGATGTCTCAGAACACGAACGTTATGCTGGGAAGAAACTGAAAACGAGAACATGTTAAGCGCATAAAAATATCTAATCTACCTAGTCTGATTCCTGGCAACAAATTTATGTGTTATTTTTGACAATAAACTGAATAGTTAGGAGTAATAGTAGGTGATCTATGTTCCAAAGAATTAGATTCCTTGACATTTGATCCCTACTAAGTTTTGAACACTGATAAAAAAAGTTGTTTTCAAGATATAGCTGTCAGGTTTTGCCAGACTTCGTGGCATGCTTTCTATGTGTAATAGTTAAACCAATTCTTTTTGGGATTAGTTCTGGATACTTATTCAAATTCAACGACTCAAAATATTCAAAAACCATAGTCTGGCCCATTTGAAAAAAAATTTTGAGCTATGTGTTTTTTATTGTACATTTTAGGCACAGGAAAAACAACAACTATTGTTGAGGCTATTTTGCAACTTTATAAAACTCGTCCAGATACTAAAATACTTATAACGGCTGGATCTAATAGTGCATGTGATGAAGTTGCTTTGCGTCTTTGCAAAGTTTTAATACCTTTGGATGAAAGTCGTGCAATTGTTCGCATATTTGCTAAATCAAATGAAAAACGTTTAGATAACATAGATGAAATGCTGGTCGAAGCATCTAATATGTACGGTGCACACTTTTATCCCGCTGTTAATTTGTTGCATGATTATAGGATTGTGGTTTGCACTCTGAGTGTAATTGGAAAATTGTCTACTGGTCGATTTGGTCGTAACGCTGTGGGTCAAGGTATTTATACGCATATCTTTGTGGACGAAGCTGCTGCCTCAACAGAAGCAGAAACTCTTGTTGGCATATCTAGTACAATTTCATCAAATGCTTGTGTAATTTTGTCTGGAGATCATAAGCAACTTGGGCCAATTTTGCAGTCTGATCAAGCTCGAGACTTAGGCTTAGATGTTTCTTTAATGGAACGTTTGTTAAAACGTAATTGCTATAAAGTTGACGAGCATGGTAATTATAATCATACGATACAAACACGCTTGCGACGAAATTATCGTTCTCATCCAGAAATTGTTCAACTGTATAATGAACTTTACTACAACGCTGAATTAGTTGCAATGGCAAAAAAGGGTAATATAAATTAATCTTAATACTAAGCTTGGTTTTTGTAATAAAATTGCTACATTTTTTTTGATTTATTTTTAGATGATATTAACTTGGGAAAACTGTGGCATTCATCACCAAATCCACATTTTCCAATAATTTTTCATAATGTATTTGGAACTTGTGCTCATGATAGAAGTTCGACCAGGTAAGAAAAAAATAAGCATAAAACCAAATGTATTATTAAAATTTATTTATTGACATGCGAAATTTTTTAAACCGTATGATGTAATATAAAATATAAGAAATGTGTTTGTGCAAGTGACCGCATGCACACTTACATTGTGCCTACAACTAACATGTTGTGCACTTGTTTGAAATCGTTAATTGAAATATCAATGGTTTGATTTTTGAAGAAATATCATAATTTTTAAAAATACCAAAAACAAAACTTTTAAACAAAAAGTTTTGAGCAATCTTCAAGGTGATACTCAGCAGAAACAGAATTTTTGTGTTTTACGTGTTTTCAAACATGAAAATGGTCCATTTTCTTTGTTGGTATCAAATGCTTTGTCAAGCGTTTCTATCCAAATCTTCAGCACATGTAACATTTCTATCAAAAATTCTTCAAAATTATCTAGGGAGCACAATTTCGCTGACAACCAGCGCTTGCTTGTGAATTTATGCAGAAGAAATTTACGAGTTACCTTATGGAACTACGTCTATTCTATTTCATATTCGGCAGGTTTCAATGAAATGTACTGTTGAATAACAACGGCAAATGTTGTGCATGTGCTTACATAGCGTTCCTGGCCATTCGTTACATCATTTGACAGTAAATTTTCAAGCAAAAAAGTTATCCAAATAGAAAGCATCATGTAGATGATATCCTAGATATCGAAGAATGCAATGTACATTTTCTTGTTTTTATATGAAACTTTTCGTGTTTTTTGGCATCGCCTCGCTCTCTAGCGATTGTCTGCCTTCCAAAAATCGTTTATGCCACTCAAAAGTCTTTAGCTGTAAAAAAATCAACATATACTTTAAACTATTTAATTAAGTTTTTAAAAATCTGTGACGAATAAAAAAAACTAACTGATTTTAAAAATCTTTAAAATAGTTTAATTAATGGTAAGGAGCTTGCAGTGGTCATGGACTACGTATTGGACTTAATGTGTTATGGAGTAAACGGTAAGAAAATTGAACAAAAGGACATTGGTATAATTTCACCATACAAAAAACAATATTTACGGATACAAGAAGAACTAAACTGTCGCCACTTCTACAACATTGAGACTGGTTCTGTCGAAACTTTTCAAGGGAAAGAAAAAGAAATTATTATAGTCTCTTTTGTTAGATCTTTCACATCTACATTAGGTTTTTTGGATAATCCACGCGTAAGTGTAAACAAATATAGTACTTTTTATTTTATTCATGAAAGATAACACTCCTTACATTCCATTTTATATTAAAACAAGTCAATAGTATATATTTTCAAAAAATAAGTTTTTTTTTAAAACATTTCGTTTTCTATTCTTTTTTTAGCGCCTTAATGTAACGCTTTCACGTGCAAAGTCTTTGCTTATTTTAATCGGAAATCCTAAAACTCTTTGCATTAATAGCGATTTCAAATTTATAATTGAAAAATGTCGTCAAAACAAAACAATGGTTGGAACAAGACTTATCGATGAAATAGATAAAATTCCAGACACTAATCAATTAAGCAATGCTCCTAAAAATTTAAGTCGAAAACAACGAAAAAATAATGTGACTAATGTTAGCAGTAACAGAAAGGAGAACATTAGAGATGACAAAAAAAATAATGTTAAACAACAAGTTACACTAGGGAAGCAAATGAAAAAAGGTATGCTCATATATAAATATTCAACATATCCTACATAATAAGAATTTGTTTTGAAATTTAGAAACAAAATGTTCGTAACTTATTGTTTTTGTACATGAACTTGGTGTCGGTGTGTCAAAGCCTTATATGTTTTCAAGATTATGTTTCATTTAAAACAAACACATGTTGTATGTACAGAAATAAGAAAATTGAACCTTTTAAAACCGAGAAGAGAATACTAAATTTAAAAGGACCTTAAATTATTTCCTTTATTTATTTATTTGTCTTTTGTTGATAAATCTTTTTTGAAGATTCGTTTTTTTACATGCAAATTTTTTTATGGAAATGTATAGCAATAAAGTTATTGGCAGAATTAGAAATTTATCCTGAGGGGATTAGCTAAAGTTGCGCAAATGTGGTCATCTAGCATAGTGATGTTTCTTTTAGCACATATGGGAAAAGAGCACGTATGATTTCAGCTTAGCGCGCAGGCGCTTGACGATTGTAGATAACCTGAGCAAAAAATACGTGGTACAGTCAGAGGCTGCTTGCGCGAAAGAAATCGTTCTGACACACAGCATTCGTGCGGTTGACTTGTTATGATATGTTTATTTTTTGAGAGCTGTTTATTATTAATTTAAAAATAAACTCATTGTTTTATACATAAATTTACTACACAGATATAGTAGTTCTCTCATATTAAGATCACGTTCTCAATTCTTTACATGTGTTGTGTAAGTGTACTATGAAAGCACCCCCTTTCACGTTGTATTTTTGAAAGTACCCCTCATCGACTGACTAGGCTACCAATTACCGTTTTGTGCAGTTGAGCTGGATATCACAACTTAAGCATATAATAATTAAAAAATTTATTAAAAATATGTGTGTTTTAATGTTGCTTGCTACATGACTAGTTTATAAGGGAAGTAAATACCATAGCTTAAGTTAATCTCTTAATTAATATTCTTTCCTTTAGGAAAAAATTCGCAACGCCACCAGAATCGAGAAAAAAGTTTAAAAAATTCGGTTAAGAAACAAGTGAATATTGATTTACTTTTACATTCGTTACCCGATGTACCTGGAACGGCAAGCTTTACAGCATCAACCAAACAATCTACGATAGGAACGCAGCACAACGGAAATATTTCAAGTGCTCTTAAAGGAGTAACTATCAAGCAATCGTTCGGAGATGTTTGTTCTAATGCTAAAAGCCAAATTTCAGTTGAAAAAGCAGCTTCAACAAAACATGCATCCACTAGTGAAAGTAATTCAAACTCCAAAACTGTGATGCCTATTAAACCAGCAACTTCAACAAGAAGCACATTGTTATCCAAGCAACCAGTTATAGAAAATAGTTGGGTAATGTTGGGAAGAACAGCAGCAACAGGAAATACAGCAACTCAACTAGGAAAAGCAACTACAACAAGGGGAACTACAGCGTCAACAAATCAACCGAATCGAGGAAATCAGTCTTATCTTGGAACTCCAATTTCAATTAAAAGTGCAACTGCAACAGGAGGAAGTACAGCGTCAACATATCAACCGATTCGAGAAAATCAGTCTTATCTTGGAAATTCGACTTTAACTGGAAGAGAAACTGCAATAGGAGGAACTACACTATCTACAAGACAACCGATTCGAGAAATTCATTCTAATGTAAAAACTCCGGTGAAGGGGGTTACTGCAACAGAAACCCGATACCAGGCAAGGCAACCTTATCCTAGTGGCGATTCATTAGTTGATCAATTGCTTCGATTGGAAATAGAAAAGAAAGACAGTACTTGCCTAATTTTATAGATCATCAAAAAGTTGATGTTCTTAGATTTTGTTTAGAGTGTCAAAATCTAATATTTTTATGTTTCAACTATTGTATTAAAACTTTGTTTAGAGAATCAAAATTTTGATACAATCAACTTTAAATAAAACACAAACATAAATAGTCATTTTGAGTGCTATATAGTTTGTATCTGCATAAAACAGCTTAGAAATATCACATAAAAGCTTTATTAACTATTAACTTTTTCTAAGCTACGAAATTATTTAATAAAAGTTTGTGTTCCTGTTCTAACAGGTGAAACATAGGAAAAGGGTCCTCTTATTTTCCATTTTATTGAAACTGAAATATTATTGTTGTATTTTAATAGAACAAAATCTGTTGAATACGTAATTTTTAGTATTTTTTCTAGTTTAATTCACTGAACAGAAAACTTAATAAAACAACCTAAACTAATCCGATAGTTACTTGATCGATTGAGTTTGGTTCTATTTAGAAACTTCAAAGAAAATAAGAGGATCCCTTTCCCAAAGAAGATCACGTATAACAACACTGGACATAACTCTATACCTGAATCTAGTAACAGTTTAGTTAAATTATGTTTTCGTTAGCAGCTTTAAGAACCATCTAAACAAAGCTTTAAGTATCTTTATGACATAACTATCCATACTTTTAAGTTGGATGGCCACGCCATAACAAGGCATTATTTAGGCTCTAATTAGTTTGGCTCTAAGTTAAAATAAATTAGGCCTATGCTGGTTAGAATATTTGTTTTTATAAAAGGCCCGGACCAACAATATACTATTGGTCCCAAAGTTCATTACCGTGAGGTTCGAAAGATTTTTATGTGTATATATCGTATGTAAAGTGACATTACTCTTGCAGTCGACACATTTGTCGCAAAGATTAGTAAAGTTATTTCAAATGTTTTACCACAAAGTGCTTTTGACTCTTGATTGCATAAAATTTTGCAATCAAGACAAATATTTTAGCTTTGTCTCGATGGTCTTTCTTGAAACTCCAAAAATAGTTTACTTTTTTAATTCAGTTAAAAAATAAAAAAACCCAAGCTTAGAACGATTTTCAAAAATATCGAGAAAATCATATATAGTGTCAAAAAAAACCCCTATCTGTCTAAGACAAAGAAGTGGGCCTTTTATTATGGCATAAAAATAAAATCTCTTGTTATGCTCTAATATAGAACTTTAAAAATGAAATCATTTTTATCACCGAGCAAGATTATATAAAAAAAAGATACATAGACATAAACGTCGCATGGTGAGCTTTAAAGTTTTTAATAAACATTCTCGTAATAGTCCCGAGATTTTAAAAGGGACTATTACGATATATAGATAAAACTGCACAAGTATCCCTCTAAAACATGACTAACCCAACAGCTAGACTTTTCCCATATGGCTGAGTACAAAATGATGAGAATTTTTGGCTAAGAATTTATTGATAAACAGTCATATTAAGTACTAGAAATGCTCTTATTGCGATATAGCTTTGATTGAGCCCAAAGTTTAGTTTGAAGAAGAATGACAATAAATACGTAAAAGTAATTACTCAATACTATATATCAAACCAAATATTTTCTATTAATTATTTTTATTAAAACCTGTATATTTTGTTATAAAAGAATGTTCAGCTTTGATTGAGCCCAAACTTTAGCTTGAAAAAGAATGACAATGAATACGTTTATCGATATATCAACTCAAAGCTTTTCTATTAATTATTTTTATTAAAACCTGTATGTTTTGTTATAAAAAAATGTCCAAATGGTGTCCTCCAGCGCACAAAGGCGAAAAAGTGATTTTTTTTTTAAATCAACTCTGGGTTTAATAATGAACCGAGCGAAACAATTTTTTTTTAAATCTTCGTCTTTGAATTCCCCATTAATCTGTGCAGTCGGATTTTTGTCCTTAATTCAAAATTGCGGATAAATAATTAGAAATTTAATGTTAGAAATTCAAAATGGCGGATACAATATGCCGACTTAAAAATTTAAGTTTCGTAAATCTCTGTGTGACAAATATCTTACAGATTGGAACAGTTTGCATTTTTTCTCCACCATTTTGAACTAAGGGCAAAAGAGGAAAAAACCGGCTGCACAGCTTAATGGAGAACTCAAAGACGAAGATTTTCTAAAAAAAATTTGTTTCGCTTACAGGTTAGTTGAGAATTCAAAAACGAAGATCTTAAAACAAAACTTTGTTTTGGTCGCTTCATTATTATTAACAGAAAGTTAAATTTAAAACAAGTATATTTTTCGCCACTGTGCAGCGTTGATGCAAACGTGAGTCTTTTTTATGGCATTTTCTTATGTATTTCGTATTGCATTTTGTATTTCAAATCTGTGAGAGTCTGTGACATGTTCACATGATTCACGACTACTTCTCAAATTATATAGTTTAAGATCAATAGAAAAACCTTGATGTGAATGGAATCCAAAATGAATTGGATGAGCATATTCAAAATTGACTTGTGTAAAAATTAAATAATAGTGCGTTAAAATTACATGTCTGTGCTTTATTGTATTAATTTTTTTGGTACTGTTTAATTAATTAATTTAACGCAGTTCATATAAATTTAATTTTGTCAAATATTTTCTGATTAATTTGTCATAAAAATTTTATATTAAACAAGTAGTGTTTATGTATGTATAATATTAAAAATGCAATGTATGTACAGTGTTCAAATGGAGAACTTAAATGAAAGAAACAGGAAAACGTTTGGAATAAAGTTCAGATCGCGTATCAGTAAAATTTAAAGTCCTACCATTGGCACTTTTTAAGAACACATTATTTTTTCTTCTTAAATATACGAATTCGCTAAAAATATGAATTTCTAGTGCTAAAATTTATTTTTATAAAATATCAAAATTAATTTTTTTTTATAATTTCTTATGTAATTTTCGACGGTGAATTCGATATTGATTTTTTCCTATGACTCCCGGTTTTTGAGATAAATAGGGTCAAAAAGTTTAAATTATTTTACTCTGGACGTTGTTCCTAACATTTTTCAAAGGAAAGATGTCCCTGTTTTATTTAAGTTCTCCATTTGAACTCCGCCTATGAATGTAACGATTCAGTACCACTTGTCAATATGAATGAAAACTATTAGTTACCGCATTTTCGGCTTTTGAGACAGTGAAAAAGTGTTTTTTTTTTACAAAAAATTCGGGATACGATATAAATCGTACCGCCTCAACAAATTAAAGTATTTTGTTTGCAACAGAGTAACCATAGCATAATCCTGAAAGATGACGATACGCTGACCATTTTTGGCTGCAGTTTAGTTTTCAAGTTAAAAGTTTTTGGGCTGAAATTAATTTTCTGAAATAAAGTTAAAGAAATAAGAATCAAAGTGAATGTACAATTTTTAGTTTATTAAGTTTAAAGTTATGTTTACTTTTTTTTGTTAGAAATATTTTTTCCAAAGACGTCTTAATTTTTCTCCATATGGAAATTTGATATATAAATGCACTTAATAATCCGGTAAATTAGGAGTAAGTTGAGGAGCTGTGGTTCATGTAAAAAGAAAAATACAATTAACTTCTTATAAGGCATAACTTAATCTTAAATATCAAATTTCCAGCTCTTTAGTTTAATGTACTTGCGGTGCAGACGCTTCTCATAATCAATTTGAACTTAAAATGCGTATAGGAAAAAAGAACGCGTTAGGCTATATCTTTTTTCAGCAAGAATGGTCAGTATAAGATCCTCTTTCAGGATTTTAGTTACAACCAAAAAGCTTAGAAAAACGTTGGTGTGTGACAGTTTTTAAATGAATGAAAATATTATTCCTAATTCACCAAAACTCATAATTTTACGATGTACCGACAAATTTTTAAGTTGTTAGCTTACTACAAATGTTGAAAACTAAATTTCTAAAGTTATACAACGATAATATCACATTTTGAGAAAATTTAATTCAGTTTTTATCTACACTATATGCCTGCCATAATATATGTATGTTGTTATTAAATAAAACTTTTTTTTGTGCATTGCGTTTCAGAAGTTTGGAATCATATTTTAATATGATTATAAATATTTCTGAAAATGGGATTTTATTATAAATAATACAACTTTATTAGTTAACAGCAGTTTTGACATACTTCTTTAAAGTATTACGGCAATAATAGTAGTTTTGAAAAGAGAAGTTAATATGATATAACAAATGGGTAATTTTTAAACTTTGAGTTTTTTTTTTGGCAAAAAAACAGACTAAAAGAAATTGCTGTAGTTATCACTTAATAATAAAAAACTAAACTTATAAGCATTGCGGCATTAATTTCTTGTAAAATTAAGTTTTCAGTTTGCCAAATTCGCAAAAATTAAATCAATTTTTCAGAAAGAACATTTTGCTTCTTCTGGATGTTCGCTTTTACTGGTGAAAAACTACTGAGAACATATCTGTTGCACAAAAACTTGTTCCTACCATAAGTAATTATGTATAAGTATTCGAAAGTTATTGAACTTATCATATAGTTTTTTTTGAACTGACCATAATTTTTTGAAAAATGTTGTTAAATTTACTCTGAAACTATAATTTATGTAGAAAAAATTAAGCAAATTATACTATATCGCTTAAATTTTTGAAACGCAATGTACATCTAAAATTTAGAAACCATTAAGGTATCTTTTGGAAGCGTAAAAATACTGTCCCAAAAGCTGAAATCAATATTTGCCGATAATTAATAAAACCTGAAATACGACCAGCTAAAATGCAAAGTTATACAAGATTTGTACTAAATATATTTTTATTAATCCTTTTAACGTTTGTTTTATCATTAATGCATTTTATTTATGTAAAATATAATTTTTAATGTTTAATACAATTTTTATTTAAATGACAAAAAAAAAATATGTGAGCCGTTTTGTTTTTATTTTTTTTATTTTTTAATAGTTGTGAAACATGTATTTTTATCTACCACCAAAATAAATTAGTATTGGCATTTCTTATGTGTATAGAGCTCATTATATAACACCAATAAAATATTAAAATTATTTTTAAAAAAGATTTTTTTTAAGAAAAAAAAACCAAAAACTAAAATATAAATAAAAGAACAATAAAAATTAAAATTAAGGTAAGACAAAAGTGATTTTCATTCCTAAGACAGGAAAATCAAGCCACGTTTCCATAGAGGTCAAATTGGCTTAATACTGTTTTTCTAAAAAGCATGAGGCAGCGGCCGATTTACATGTTAGGCTACACACTCAGTCTCATCGTGCAATAGCTGATTTATAGTCCTATTATTGTAAGCGAATCGCCTGAATAATTAAGCGACTCGCTCTTGCATTCGCCTCAAACTTCAAAATCGCGCGAATGTTAAATATTTGCCAAAGGACTTGGTGGGTAGAACCAATTTTCAGTTGAATTGAATTCGTTAGAATCACCCACGCGCAATGGGAGATGTTGGAATAAGGTATGTAAAGTAACGCTGCATCTACACCACTGCAAATGCAGAATAATATTTTAGAGAGGGATACGAGACTACGCTCTCCTCCCTAAATACGGTCCAGGTAGGAACTGGCTAGTTACCGCCCGAGCTTTCATTAGAGACCAAATGAACTAAAATATTCCATTGTAACAGAAATTTTATTTCAGGTTTAGCTGTGGACTACAAAATAATGTTAAAAATGAAGATGGGCTACGAACTGAAGAGAGACAGTTGCTGCTACTGGTAGTAAACCATATATTCAGTTGAGCCTTTCACTGCTGGATTAGTCAACGGATGCACTTTTGAGTCTTCAGCGTGCATTAAATACAATGGCGGCAACACAAGCACTCGCGCCTTCGGCAACAACTGAATCCGAGACACCTGAACAATAAAAGGCAGCTACTCTCCGTAGAAGAGTATGATCATTGAAAAATTTAAATTTTTCATATTTTTCTCTTAAATATTTGAAAAATGTGGAATTTGTTAACTGTCAGCTAGGCCGCAGAGTTCGTGCTATCCCTAATGCACCACTACAATCCTTGAATATTGCTCTCTATAACATCGTATTCGGTTTGAAAATATAACTCCACATTGCTTATCAAATGACAAGTCAAATATTTTTCAAATTTGAAGATTTTTCAGCCCTCAATTTCTGTTTTGTAACTTAGAAATATTGTTTTATAGGCGAACTTGAACGTGAGTTGCTAATAAAAAACCGAATTCAGGTGACTCGCTAACAATAATAGGGCTATTATTAAACTTCATACCTAACTACTGAAATCAATATTGTACAATTCTATGTAGGCATTTCCAAATGATTACGAATTTACTTTATAATCTCCGCTTCAGTACCTTCTCACAAATATCGATCATATTAAAAAGCCCCCGTACTCACACCATAGCAAGTCCCAAGTTCTTAAAATCTCTATGTACTATAAAACATGTCCTGTCTGAGTAAGAACATATAATTTTGGAATATATATGCTCTTCCACGCTGTAAACATAGTTTGAGGAATAGATTTTTGAAATTCAAATTAGATCCAGAATATTACATTTTTATGCGATTGTGTTTTGTATCGATCAGACGTATTGGCTGCGATTTCTTTTCTACCGCGTGTTTGATAACGGTTCTACATAGTTGTTTCTTTTTTTTCGTTTTTACCGTTCTGTGTTCTTTGCTGAATACTTCGCGCATTCCTTTTGATTTTCATATTACGACTGTTTGATTGAAGACAATTAAAATTCCATCAACTTAACACAAAACAAAATTGCAATGGCCCCGGGGTCTCCGGACAAGCCGTCAAATAGGTTCAGCATACTAGCTGATTACATGGACCACCCCAGTGAAAGAAGTTTTCCTACTCTTCCGCAAAGATCTACAGCATTGGCTAATCCAAAATATTTGGTTATTTCCTCTGCAGGTGATGTTTTGTTGAAACTAAGTCCTTTTGCTATCAAAAAAGGTTTGGATTCAATATCAACTCTTATCGACTCGATAAGTCAACTTAAAGATGGGAGTCTACTCATACTTGTCCGTAATCAACACATTGCTGATAAATTTCTAAAATCTAAAACCTTATCCAATTTATGTCCGATTTCTGTAAAATTGCACGACTCACTCAACTCAATTAAGGGAATCATTTATGCCCCCAGTTTGATTAATGTTAAAGAAGACGAAATTATAAATCAAATGAAAAACCAAGGAGTAATAGGTGTTTACAAGTTCACTAAACTTAAAGATAAGAAACCTACATTTACCGGCAGCATGATTCTCACTTTTAATCTCTACCAATTACCTAAAACAGTCGATGTAGCTTGGTTAAAGTAAAAGTGCAAACTTACTTCCCAACACCTATGCGTTGTAAAAATTATCAGCTCTTAGGACATACTCAAAAGAGATGCTCTAATCCAACAACATGCACTGAATGCAATTTACCACCACATAACTCTACACCTTGCACCCGTCTTCAATGCGCCAATTGTAGTAACGAACATTCTGCTTCTGATAAAAACTGCCCTAGATTTCAACAAATGAAGGAAGTAATTAAGATTAAAACCATCGAAAAATGTTCTATGGGCGCTGCCCTCCGCATTTACAATCAAAAACTTAACTCAACAACACAGACTGCACCATCATACGCCGACACTGCCAACCCGAAAAATAACCAAAATACGAACATCATCTCTCAGCAAAAAAGGGCACCTACTCCAACGACAGAAAATTCAAACAGCAAACTTCCCCGAGTACAACATCCTGAAAACATCTATAACAACATCAACGACAATTTAGAAACACCTTCTACTTCAAACACAAGCAGCAAGAAAATTACAAATCCTCAAGTTCCAGTCAACAATTTAACAATTTCAACTACAACTCAAATCAACACACCTAATTCACCAACAAACCTTCAAATTCCAAAATCATCTTTAACTTCAACAACAGAAATAACAGATATTCTATCACCCATGTCGAAATTAACACAGGATCTCATTGCTTCAAAAAATTATTTTGTCTCTGATGATGAATCGATGATCCTAGATTCATCCGGATCTTAAACTCAACTGTCTTACTCTAAGTGCTCTTTGTAATCTCACTCCTTTTTATAAAATTAATTTTACAAAAAGTGAGTCCTAATCCTCAAGTTGAGCCTCACAATATTACAATGGAACATCAAAGGTTTCATCAATAATATATCCGAACTTCAACTATTAATAAAAGAGTACCATCCTTCAGTTATATCATTACAGGAAACCCATTGCTCAGCCAACTTCACCCCAATACCACCAAATAACTTTTTCGCTTACTTCACGAATTCTGCTACAAACCAAACTTCCAAACAAGGCGCGGGTGTGATAATAAGAAACAATATTCCACACAAACCAATAATTATAAACTCAAACTTACAAATAATCGCTATCGAAACACAGTTGAATATTAAAATTACAATAGTCTCAGTTTACATTCCGCCTTCCCAAACTTTTTTGCAACAAGACATAATATCCTTTCCTCCATTCAAACTCCAATTTTAATGCTTGGAGACTTTAACAGTTGGAGTCCATTATGGGGCTCCCAACAAACTAACACCAGAGGAAGTACTTTAGAGGACGTCATTATGGCATCTGGATTATGTGTCTTAAACGATGGAAGACCTACACACCTCTCTACTCACGGTACTCTCACACACATTGACATCTCTACCTGCTCTCCCCCGTTACTACCCTACATAAAATGGGACATCATCGATGATCTACACAATAGCGACCACTTTCCGTTAAAAATCATTCTAATTTTGTCGAGAAATAATAGTAAGTCTCATATCCAAAAAAGTTTCTCTGGGATTTTGCTGACTGGCCCAGCTACACCAAAAATGTCAATCTTGAACTTCAGAGTCGGCCCTCGTCCGAAAATATCAACAAAGAAGTCGCTTCCATCACCAAGTCTCTACATGCCGCTGCTAACAACAATATACCACAATCATCCAACTGTACCAGATCTCATGTCCCATGGTGGAACAAAAATTTATCTGTTTTAAGACAAAATAAAATTGCATCATTCCGTATTTTCCGTAGAAGCCCAACTCAACAAAATCTGGTTTTATACAAAAAAAAATAACGCCCTTTTTAGAAGAGAGATGTTACAATGTAAAAGGAGAAGCTTTGAAGTTTTTATTAAACAAATAACCACAAACTCATCTATTAGCGAAATTTGGTGCAAGATACGCAGGTTAACCGTCAACTCTACACAAAAAACGCTTCTTGCAATACAAACCCCGAAATCTGTCGTATCTGAGCCTACACAAATTGCCGACTATTTTGCTAATAGCTGGTCCCAATATTCTTCTGACTCAAACTTTTCAGCTGAATTTAGACAAGCCAAATCTCTCTGTAAACTTGCCTGCAATAAAAATATAAATCCGTTAGCTCTGGAGATAGAAAGAAATATCAACATTTTCGAACTTGAATATTGCCTATCAAAAGTAAAAGGTAAAACACCAGGGCCCGACAGAATATCATATAAAATGGTACAAAATCTGTCACCAAGTTCTAAAGATCGCCTACTTTCTCTATATAACAATATCTTTAAAACTGGTGTAATTCCGACTGCCTGGAAAACTGCAACAATCGTTCCTATTCCAAAACACGGCAAAGATATCATTCTAATTACATCATACCGTCCGATTTCTTTACTTAACTGCTTAAGCAAAGTACTGGAAAAGATAATTGGAACCCGACTATTTTGGTTTATAGAACAGAAAAACCTAATTGCACGTAATCAAGTGGCTTTTAAATCAGGGAGAGGGTGTGCTGATGCTCTTCTCTACTTAGATAGTTATATCTCGAAAGCACTTTCTTCACGTAATCATCTTTCTATCCTTTCAATAGATTTTGAAAAAGCATTCGATAGAATTGGAGCTCACGTCATCTTAAATACTTTATACAAATGGAGAGTTGGACCTAACATTTTCAATTACATAAAATCATTTTTACTAAATCGCAAATTCCGAATCCGAGTAAATGGGATACATTCCAAAGCTTATCTTTTACACAATGGTAAATGTGATGCTCATAACCACGCAATTACTCTTAATCAACACACAATTGTAAACGTTTGTCAAATGAAAATACTGGGTATAATATTCTCAAAAAATTACTTATGGAATAACCATTTCATTGCTCTTAAAAAAGGTCTTGTAGCAAGAATTAATCTCATTACGTTTTTCGCCAGTAAGAAATGCCAAGTACATATCAATATTTTAATTTATCTTACAAGAGTATTAGTCCTAAGCAAAATCCATTACGGTCTCTTTTTATGTGGTAGTGCCCCGAAATCAACACTGAATATCGTTAGAGTAATGTATCATCAAAGCATCAGAAATAGCCTATTCGCTCTACGCAGTACTCCGATAAAAAACCTACTTGCTGAAGCAGGACTTCCTTCACTCGAAGAATACGTTTACGAATGCAGATCAAAACTTTTACCTAAACTTCTCTACCAGAACAAATCAATAATAGATGAAGAAACTCGCAAACTATATACTTCTAAAAGAAAATGGATATCATCACCAGCAATTTAAAACTCACTTAAACTAGCAAATGACCACAATTTAGAAATCAACTTCCACAAACTAAGCATCGTAGATCCACCAGGCCGCAATTTCGCTAAGTTTTGTGACATCTCTTTATCAAAATTCAAAAAACTGTACACACCCGACTTACTATTTAAACAACTATTCACTGAAAAATACCACGATCTAAGAAACGCAGGATGGTCATTCTTATATACAGACGGCTCAAAAACAAACAACGTTTGCACGTCATCGACAGTAACCGATCACGGTGGAAATTCAGTTTCTTTAAAATTACTACCATGCTTTTCTTCAGTCTTCGCAGCTGAAGCTCTAGCCATTTATAATGCCTTGATTTATGCAACTCAAACTCGGCTTAAAACAGTAGTTTGCTCTGACAGTCTTTCTACAGTTCTAGCAATTATGAACACCTCTAGCAACAAGTGGCTCATCATAAACCGTATTAGAAATATTCTTTACTGTAACAAACCATCTTTACAAGTTCTTTGGATACCAGGACATGTAAATATTGACGGTAATCATCACGCCGACTCTGCCGCAAAGTATGCATGCAATGCACCGATTACTATGGATAGTACAGTGGAAAAATTAGACATGAAGAAACACATTACAAATAACTTATTAAAATTTAGAACTACGTCGTGGCATAGTTACAATCACCATCACTACACATATATCAACAGGAATTACAACCCCCCAAAATATCCTCCTAATTTAAACAAAGCTAAAATCAAAATATTCTCAAGACTCAGATTGGGACACACTTTAGCAACTCACCTCTACATGTTTGAAAAAAAACCGCACCCCTCCTGTTCAACATGTGGTACAAACCTTTCTCTAACTCACATACTCAATGACTGTCCTGACCACTCAACATGCAGAAAGATGATTTTTGGTTCCACCATACCTGTAGAATCGCTGAAACAACCTTCAACAGACAATATCGAGAAAATATTCGAATTTATAAAATCTACTAAACTAATTATATAGTTTTCGTTATACTAATTTTATTTTTACTCTCAACTTTCACTTATTTTTTTGTATCTAGAGCTGATGGTCTTAGCAGCCAATGCTCCTTTCCTTGTTAGTTTTTATAATTTATTTGGAAGCTAATAAATAATAATAATAATAATAATAATAATACATTTTTATGAAAGTTGTTAAAAATAATATGTATAACTACTTTTTTTCTGTATTTTTAGCTGCAACTTTGGACTTGGATACTGAAAAAGTATTCGGAACATTTCGGTATTCTAAGGCAGAATTATTAAAATTTGATATACATGGAAGTTCAATATTATGTCTGCCAACCGATGATTACATTGCCGCCTACAAATTGATCGAAAAAAATAATAAAGATCCGCAAGAAACGTCACCACTGTTGTTATCGGAGAAAAGTTCTGCGGACACAAAGAATCACGACTCGTTAGTTAACCGCTATCAATACGACTCAGACGGAATATTAAATGTATCTCGAAATAAAACACTACTTAATTGTATGAGCCCTTGTTGGAAATGTAAAAATAATTTCTTGACAGGTAATCAAGAAATTAAATTTGCTGTATATTAATAAGACCCCTTAAATGTCTTATATAATTAATGTTCGGGCCTAATTACTTGTCACACAAAAAAAAAGTCAATAAACTTCAAAACCAGTATATTCGAAAGCATTAGTCACGGGTATCCTGAAGGAGCCAAGAATTCGTACGATACGTAACAGCAAAATATGAGTATGTCTTTGCAGGGAACGTAGCTTCGAGGCTATAGTAATAGGGATAAAAAAACACTTTTTTATATAATGCTGCCAACTGTACGAAATGCAAAATATGCACATAAAAAGCACAAAGCGCTCTCGATTTTATGTGCAACTACCCCAACACTGCAGCGTCTGAGCTGAATGCTACCAATGTCATGCTGACAATCGTTTAGTGACGCTATTTTTGCCGTTTATTGTAATTTTTGGGTTAGGTATTTGTTGTTAATATATCAAAAGTGCATATATATAATATTGCTAATTTGTATCTATACATAAAAAATACCACTTCGGACAGTAATGTGAGGTGCAATACGTGTAAATCCAGATTTAACAGTGCAAATTTTTTGGGAAAATAGCCATTGAAAAGCATTTGCTAGTTAATAAACACCTGAGTGCATTGAAATCTGCTTCAATTAGTCAACCATTGACCGGATATTTATCATCTTCACTTGATCTTATAATGGCACAATATGAAGGCGTTTGAACCTATCACAAGATGAAAGCAAATTATCCAGCAAATGTGGATCAAATATAGTTCAAAAATGCAGATAAGTGTACTGATTTTTGCCATGCCAAAGTCCTTCGTATTCTATGTAGAGACTTTTTTTTTGTTATTTGACTGAAATGTAGTGCTTTTTGCCGGACCAGAGTTGGCAGCATTAATCATTCTTATGTATTAATGAAGCCACCAAGCATTTTTAGAATAGCTGCGCATGTTACAGGGATTATTGAGGATATATGTAGATGAAGTCGAAAATGTAGATCAAAAAATTAAACCACATTATTTTTTTCCAGTAAGTCGTTAATGAGCTGAAATCTATTTTCTAAAAACGGTATCTCCTTTAATTACGAGTGGTGTTATTATTTCAAGGAGTCCTATCTTCTTCAGACATTCTTAAATAATTTCATAAGTCATTAGATCCTAGAATCAGTTCATTATGTAAGTTAACGTACGATAGCTGTTTTCTTTTTAATAGCCAATCCTTGCTTCGCAATCGTTTGTGCTTCCTTTTATTTTGCTTATGTTAAATCGACGTCACTGCAAACAGTTCGTTAGTTTCTATTTTTAAACCAAACGACGGACTAAATTTTGAAAACGAGTGTGTTAATGTTTTCTCCATGTTCGTTGTTCTATGTGGGCTAATACGTTCATCGAACACAAATAAAACAATGAGCGTGTAAACCCAGCATTGTTGAAATTATGAATTTTCCTCTATATTACCAAAAGTCTTAAACATATTACGTAACGTCTTAAAATCTTACATTATATTCCTTAGGTAATAACCGTACTTCTCAAACTGCAGACTCATCATTGCTGTGTATACTACTTGAAAATAAAACAGGCTACACCTTTAAGCAAGAAGTTGAATCTCCAAAGTCAAATGAAAATGTCTCCGAAGTCGTACGATATTCGAAAGTAGAATTGATTAAATTATATGTAAACGATGATTTTAATCGTCACGATTCAGAAGTGAATCAATTTCAATACGTATCCAAAAAAGTGTTGAATGAAGAACGAATCAAATTACTACATAATATAATGCGTCCGTGTTGGCGTTGTTTAAATAATTTTTTAACAGGTAAAATTTCAAAAACTTTCAAATACATATAACAATACTCAATTAATCAAACCATCTTCAAATCTAGAAAAAGAAATACGCACTATACCATATAAAAATAATGAATCAGAACCACCGCAAAAGAGCAACGAAATACTCATAGGAGAACCATTCGCCTTTCCATTTGAAAAGGAAAGATTAAAAGATAATATTGTTAAAACAGTGCGATATGAAAAGGCGGAGTTAATCAAGTTATATGTGCATGAATATACAGATCGTCGCGATTCAAAACTGAATCGACTTCATTGCGATTTTAAAGGAAAGTTGAATAAGGAACGAAAAACACTGCTAAATAAATTTGGGCGTCCATGTCGACAATGTGAACATAATTTTTCAGCAGATAAAAATTACAACAACAAAACTTTCGCAAGTAAGAAATTGTTTTCGCTAAATAATATTTGTTTTTTGTACCTCAACTACAAGTACATATGTACATATATTGATTTCAAACAATCAGAAGTTGAAAAATTTCGAAATCTGTCTAAAAATCAAATCTAATTTTTGAATCGTGTAGTATTTCGCTCAAAACTCTGACATTTCTTATGAATCCACCTGTTACTAGTTTTTTTCTTTCTTCTCTTCAGAAATAGAAGATGAAATTATCGTTGAACCAGTACCAATATCTCAATTTATATATAAAATTGTACCAACAGCTGCAGACATAAAACCAGTGAATCAATTCAAAGTAGATCAGAATACTAATATTGAACCCGTGTCTGTTGTCGACGTTAAAAGTCCTGAAATAAATTCTACCAGATCAATTGATGCGTCACAAGTATCACATCATGGTGGTGCAATTCCAAAACAGACAAGTTTTAATGTTACCTGTGTTAAAGATCATATTGCAACAATGAAATACTTGAACTTCAATGTACCAACGACTCAGTCTGTTGGTTTGGTTAATAGGCCTGATACCAATTTGACCAGATCAATCTATGCGTCACAAGTATCACAGCATGGTGGTGCAATTCAAAAACGACCAAGTTCTCAAGCCACTTATACTCAAGTTAATAACTTTGAAGACTATGAATATCTCTTTGAGAAGATAGAAAAAGGAGAAGATGTGATACCCAAAATTAGTAAAACAAAAAAAAAATCATGCATTATTGCATAAATATTAAATGGGTGGGAATGTAGGTAAAATCGCCCTAAGGATTTTTGCATAAATAATAATAATATATATATATAATAATCGGCCAAAGGAGAATTCAGATGGAGAAAGAAAAAAAAATTCTACAAAAACACAAATGAATCTTTTCCGTTACAAAAGTTGATTTTTGTTTCGAAAAATTTTAATTTCTAAGACGGGGACACATGGGCGTTACCTATCAGTATTTGAAAGTATTATTGATGATTATTATTTTAATTTTGTGTTCAATGTTGATATATGTTTTGACGTTAACTCTTAGAATATGTGTAAGCATTGTTTATATCTTTTAATTTTTGTAAGAATAACCATTTTTTAAATACATAAATTTTTTAGAAAAAAACTACCAGCATACATATTGTATAATTTTTGAAGCCGCTGTTAGATAATTTTAAGTCTCAATTTTGCCCAAACGAATACTGGCTGTGCAAGGCTCAAAATGCAAACATTACACGCATCCAGCAGCTTTCTGGAACCCTCATGTAAGCCTTAATGCCTAAAGGATAGAAACAAGGAAAGAAAATCTTCGGCTAAATTCGGTAAGATCTTGTGAACACTAAGAAAAAGTGGTACGTTTCGCAAGATACACGCTACGGACAAGTTTCTTGTTTGTTTATTTAATTAGAGACATTAAAGCTACCTATGTATGTAGTACATCACGTCACCGAGAACTTTATTGTTTATTTAATTTTTTTTATTTATACTTAACGAACTTCTAAGCAAAATATAAAATGTACTAAAAAAGAAGATATGACTTCTTATGACAGCCAAACAAATTAGATTTTCACACAAGCTTGTACGCCAAGTCGTATATTCAAACAACTTTGATATTGATACGTCTTGATCGTACGACCGGTATTACGAAAAGTAGCATCGCCTAGACAGCGTTTACACGAGGAAACTCTTGAAAGAAAGTTTCCCTGTTTGTAGGCAAGAAGGGAAAAACGAAAGGGTGGTGTACAGAATTTGTCGTACACGCGAAATCCCTTTCGTTCTATTCTTTAGCTGATATTATGCTTTGAATTTACGTTTGTTGTGGCGGGTTGACGCATAAATTGCTTTGAAATTTTCTTGCACAAACAAATTCTAGTTTCCGTGTGTAAACGCAAAAGAAATTCACAAAAGAGAATAGACAAGAATTTTTCAGACCGAATTTGCTCGTGTAAACGTTGACTTAATAACAACGTAATAAAGATGCCACTATTTGAAAAAAATTTAATTCAATTATCAATGTACTTGCAATGATTTCAGATACGTAAGCGATCATGAATCGTTTATATATGAAAATCCTTAAATCACTTTTTTTACCAGTGAACTTCTATCAGAAAAATAGTTTATTCATCGTTTGCTTATGAAAAAACTTATTTCTGGTTCTATCTTATGTGTTAAAAAGAATTCGGGCGGTTGCCCTAAATATCATCAGTGGTGAGCCAATGTCAAAATTACAACACACACGGATTCAAGTAAAAATTGCACAGAAAATTAAAGTTTTTTGGCTAAAACAGTATGGCAACTCGTTTTCAGAGGATATGATACTTAAATATAACGCCACTGACAGGTTAACAGCTGATTGCGAAAATGTAAATTTGACGACTTTTACTCTGTCCATGAATAATAATTTTGAGCTGAGAGCATTTATTTGTATTTAATCAAATGTTCGGCAATCGATTAAGACTTTTTCAATCGTTTCAAATCCATCTCAATTTTACTTTGTAAAATTCGCGAAAGGTTGGATAGTGAATTTAAAGCAACAACAAAATTTTGAGGTAAAACGAGCTCCTCTATCTAGGGCACTCAGGGAAGTATGATCTTAAAATCCGGCAGCACTGGTACGAATTCATGTTAACAGCTGATCGTTTTGTTAAATAAATAGACGAATTTTTGTTTTTGAACAAGGAGTAATGAACGTTGCAAAAATAAAATAACATGAGTGCAAATGTGCGGTTAAATACTGCAAACATACCAAGGCAAGCACAAAATATTAGTAAAAAATATATTTTATAAAATAATGTTTCAATTAGCAGAGAATTTTCACAAAACTTGCAACATCACTTGTGGGATCGTGAAATTGGATATGATCGACGGCAACGGCGAGGCACAGTGCCACCATGGCATCAAAATTATGAGAGAGAAATTCACAAATGCATTACACCCAATATGACGGTGCAAAATGTTGATAAACCACTTGGCTTTATGCGAAAATTTACACCTGATGGCAAGTTGCTTATAAGTTTTTCACACAATCAACGTTCGTTAGAAGTATATAGCTTTCAGGGTGTACATGCTGTGGCAGATTTATTGGCAAATCAGACTAAAGAATGTATCACTGCAGCCGATCATTCGGTGGAGAGTTTAGAAATTCGTCAACAAATTTTCGAACGTCTTTTTAAGTTAAAATGGACAATACGTGTGGCATCGGATACAGTGCCCAGTCTATTGAATCGTGAATTCAGCATCTTTTTAGAAGATGGTCACTATGTGCTTGTGGCATCTACATTGCAATATGATAGTTTTACCCTGCCACCATTCGAGAATCTATATATCTTTTCTGATCTGTATGATGATTGTGAATTTTTCGGTTATGTTTTCTATTTAATTGATTTGCAAAAGGGTTGCATTAGTGATATTTTGCGCTATAAAAGTGATTGCATTATGTTATCACATAATCATGGTGTATCAGTACATGGTCGTATGATTGCAGTTTTATCGCAGTATCGTCAAACATTTGATTTATTTGAATTGGTAAATGGAAAGATTGTTAAATTAATGTCTATTGGAGATTTTGCAAACGATTTGGACGCTGCATTGTATACACAGTTACCTGAGCATAGTGATATACCAATTATGATAAATAAATTACCTTTTTCGTTCTTGAAACAGCATATATTGACTTATATGTATCTTCATATAATGGAGATAGAATCAGTTGAATTGCGACGCTCAAAGCTGAAGAAATTCTATGAGGAATTTCAAATTGTAAGTAAACATTTTAACACCACTTGTTCGCTATGATATTAGTGTTTTGTCCTAGGCACGTGTGCAGAATTTCCTTTATATTTACTTTATACCTTAACATGGAAATAGTCTAAATTGGGGCCAATTTTCATCAACCTCACGTTTTTAGGGCAGTGAAGCTGAAATGGATACAGCTAGCAGGAGAACTTGTTTGTTATGATAGATTAGCTTAATAAAATAAAATTGGGTAAATTAATTGGGTTATTACATGACCAACCAACGAATGCTAGATTTTTTATATAGTATATAGATTTGACAGCCGGTTGATAATATTTCCATAGATCTAACCAAGATTTAATCTCAATAAAATTGATATCATCTGAAAGGTTATTCGAAAAGCTATAACAGTGATTAGTTTGTAGAAAAGCTTTGATATATGGTCGTTTTCGACACTTTGAGCCTAATTTTTAAGAAAAAAAAGGGAGCACCGGTGATTTTTAAGCTAACTAGCTAGTTAATTAGGAAATGATACTGAAACTGCTGTGCTTTATTAAAGCAGTAAAATATATTATCTTGCAATTCTTAAAAATTTACTTTAAACCTTTAATGTTTTTTTTTTAGTACGAAAGAATGCTTATATCAAAAATTCAACTAATAGACGAGGATAATATTCTTATGCGATATCTGGAGCGGGAAAGTGAGACGACAATAACAAGCAATGAGAAGTCTAAATTTAAACTATACGTATTCTATTGCATATCGGAGGAAAGAATTATTCGAGTCTTTCCAAAAGATTCAATTGAGTTACTCTATTTAATGCGTAACTTCTGTGATAATTTTCGTAATGTTCGCTCATTGCAAACGCAACGGCCTTCATCGTCACACAGTAATGATGTTTACTGTCGTGCTGCTTTCAACAGGTAAGATAACAACTAACCGCTAAAATAAATGTAATTAATTTTTTAATTTTTCAGCGCAATATCTTCTATACCTGGAGGACAATCTGAAGCTGCCTTACGTTTTAACCCAATATTGCCTATTAGTACGCAAAGTTTCGCCACAACACAGTATATGGATTATAGTCTATTTAACTATGACGATGGCTTAATTTCATCATTAGAACGTCCAAAAATAAGCAGTTTGGGGCCAATACGTTTTAGTGATCGCAATACAAATTTGACGAAATTTCGTTTGTTTTTAGAATCACCTATCTTGTGGCATGACAACGGTGGTGCCATGGGAGCAACTGCAGGCAGAGAATTGGTAGCATTTATTTTCCATCCATACGAACCATTTATAATAAGTATACAAAAGATATCCTCGCGTTACGTTGTGAATTTTCATATTTACAATGAAAACACAGTCGTTAAACAGTAGTTAATGTATAAAATGTTGTATTAAATTTTTAAGCTATATTGTTGGAATAAATTTGAATATGAATAATACAACAATTTTTATGTTTTTGAGCGGGGTTATCTCATCTTTTTGTTGTTTTCGTGGGTATAGGAGGTTATCAATGTAACGTTTGGGGGGAGGGGTTTGGTGTCAATACTTTTCTTAGTGAATTATATGCTGGGGATAACGACAACATTATGTCTAACATAATTAATGTATATTCCATTATGGTGCATTCCTTTAACACTTAAGCCTTGTTCCGGAATGGTTAATGGTATGCATTTTCAAGCTGATTTTAAATTTGAAGCTATGAGATTGGAGAAGAGTCATCAAACATTTCGCTGCTTTGATCAGTTTTTGAGCAACGATCTAAATATCGCATTGGCAAGGTACCAGACATTAACCTGCACTTTTTGTGGAATGGAGGGCCAATAAAGAATCTTGGTGATTTCGGCAACGACGAAACGAATCATTCATTAGAAAATAGTTTTCGATCCATCGTGAACATGAAACAGTTTCCTTCTTTACAAATTCCACTGCGATTATTTATAGAGCATGAAAATTTTGAAGTGCATTATAATTAAAGAACTCACACGAATCAAATATTTCTTAAAAATGCATTGTTTTGTTCGTAGATTTGGTTTTGACAGATAAGGTAACTCTAAATATAAAGAGGAAAAGGCATTGATTGTATCATGGTTTCAGAGTACAATATAATACATAGTACGCTACTAACCGTCACCACATTACGAGCGCCTTAACACAGGCCGGCGAACTCATCCCTGAAAGTGTAATTTTTTATTCGTCAAATATCAAAACTATCGCTTTTTGTTGTGGTTCCACTAATTTTGACATTGGAATAACAAAAAATTAGTGAAATAGACAAATCAAAATTTGGTCGATTTTAGTGTTTCATAAACCAAGAATTTGTAATTGTTAATAACAATAAAAATGGACAATACGGCAGATGAAGATTATTTTATTGAAGAGCTCGATAGCAATCAAATGTCGGAATATGAATTATCTCAATTCGAGGTGACACAACCAATCAAGGTGATTGATATACAAGCCAATCCAGATAGTGCTGCATCCGCGGATAATGTATCCCCGGTTGATGCATCCCCAGACCATCTATCCCCAGATGGTATATCTCCAGGCTGTAGTGCCGATAATGTATTACATACTAATGATAATGATGACAAGTACAAAAATGAAACTGAAGAAATGCTTATAAAAAAATTTGTAACCGGTGAAGGAGAACTACCAGACTTATTTACAAAATTAGAACCGGATGATATGGATGATGAACCGGATTTACCAACAACATCTGCAAAAGCTGCAGCTGCTGCGGCGGGTCATAAAATTACTTCCGATGACGATACCAATACTGCAGGGAAACAAATTTCTATAAATTCTACCGACGATAATGTGGATACCACTATGATTGATTCTGAAAAACAACAGAAGCAAACAACACATCGAGTGCATGGAACAGTTCGTAAACGTACAGTACTTAGTGCTGCTCTTCAGGGTCTTATGGGTGAAGCAAATCTTTGCTATGCTCGTGGTCAAGTAGAAATAGCAGAAAAAATTTGCTTAGAAATTGTTCGACAAAATCCGTTGGCACCAGAACCTTTTTTTACTTTGGCTGAAATTTACGAAACTCGTGACAAGGCAAAGTATTTAAATTTTTTAACAATTGCGGCACATTTGCATCCGCATGATCGGGATCAATGGATTCGCATTGCAGAAATGCATATTGCCGATGGAAATATGCAGCGCGCACGAATTTACTATACTAAAGCTATAAAGGTAATATTAAAATATAAACTTTCAATGATTTAAAATAATTTCATGTAGGCAAAAATGCCTTATGGTGTCTCAATGAAAGCGAAAAGATTCGAATATTTTTATTTCACTGTAAAGTACCCATTTTGTCAAGCGAATGCGCCACACAGATCTACTAAAAACTCTTTCCCGAAAGTTCCCCATTTGTATGGTAATACCTGGTTTTGAAGTGTTATGTTCTAAACGCGCGAGAACTTGATGATATGCTGCAGAAGGATACTGTTATAATTGAACCATTGCTCTTAGTCTGTAGTCTTACACAAAGTCAGTAAGATGTTTACTCAAAGTCGGAAAAAGTTGACAAGTGGTAAATGTTTCGATCTTCCCATTAGTCCGTACTCAATGAACTAAATAGTTACTAATATTAGATTTATACAAAAATCATGAGAATTTATATATCTTTCCTTCACATTCAAAGCAATTTAACTATATAACTTTTAGCTGCACGAATTTGTAGAATGATAGATTAAACTGAATAGCATGGTGTAGATTTTAGTCCTTAAAAATAAAAAAATATTTTATAAACTTTTATATAAAAAAATCAGTTGAACTAAAACTCTCCCATGTAGTCCCTTTAGTTGAGATTTTCATTAAGCAGAATTACAAGGGAAGAAAGATGATGAAGATAGTAACAACATATCACAGTTCTTGCAAAGGTGCTGTCTGCCTTGTAGCTGTATAGCTTATATAAAACTTAATCTAATCTAGTTTTTCCACGCTATGCCCAAAATAAAGTAGTAATGTTCCGAGCAAAAAATAAAACTTTAAATAAATTCTTTAATATAATTTTTTTCTAGGTCCTTCCCAAAGATTACGATCTTCGTTTACGCAAAGCACGTCTCCACGAAATGATGGGCGAAACGTATAACGCAATGTTTGCCTACCTTAAAATGATACCACATGTACCATTAGAGCGAGCTGAACTTTGTTTGATTTCGGCAAAAAACGTAGCATGGCATTTCCATGCAGTAAACAAACTGTCACTTGCCCTCGAAGCTATGGAAGGTGCATATGGAGTCTGTTGTCATTTATTTTCTAACGATGATTTAAATCTCTACTTGGAATTGCTTATCCTTAGCAAATCATATGCTAAGGTTTTAAAGTG
Organism: Meiosimyza decipiens; assembly: GCA_963680825.1. Lineage (NCBI taxonomy): Eukaryota > Metazoa > Arthropoda > Insecta > Diptera > Lauxaniidae > Meiosimyza > Meiosimyza decipiens. The sequence goes on along the minus strand of OY804261.1, from coordinate 11,982,419 downwards.
CTTGCGAGAACGTACCAATTTACAACTTGAAACCGAACAAGAAAATAATCTCGAATTAGTATTTTTTTGCGTTATACCTGATGATTTTATACCAGAATTTCGCTCGAAACTGTGTGTTAGCTTAATACATCTACGTGCGCATCATTTGCTTAGCTATTTAATAGCAAATGTACATGCCCATATTCCAATAACTGAAAATACTTTAAATTTATTCATTGATATCGTTGAGGCTTTAATGCAAGAACACATATATGCCGAATCTATTCAGCTTTTGAGTCCAATCACTAATGGAAAACTTATAGATTGTCCAGCATTTGTTTGGTTACGTCATGCGGAATGCTTGCGAAATTTGCAACGCACAAATGAAGCAATTGATAGCTATTATCGCGTTATTGAACTGGCACCATTTTGCTATGAGGCGAAATTTACGCTATCCGCACTATTAAAACAACAAGGAAGACACTTGGAGGCAGTAAAAGCTTTAGAGCAAGAAGAAGATACCAATGGCCAACCAATGAATGCACGATTGCTTTATGAGCGTTGTTTAATGTTGAAGCAGATAGGTGAAATTGATGAATTTCTTGAAGTTGGTTATGTGTTGCTTGGTAGGCAGTCGGTTAAATTACGTAATCGTGAGGAAATGTTGGCAGCAGCCAATGGTGGTAGCTTCTATAATGCTGAAGGTCTGAAGGTTATTATACAAATGCGTAACATAACAGAAGATACAGAAACTGTACTACAGGTATGTAAAAATATAAAAATAAAGGATTGACATAAGAAACTTGAATCATTAATTAATTCTTTGTGAGTAAGCTTTGATGGAGTAAGACCTAAATGAAGCCATCTCTTAAAACTTCCTGCTCTCGACCCTTTTTATTTTTTTCTTAAACTTCATGAATGAAATCGAAACATCAGTGTTATATATTTAATATGTGCTTCTGAAGTAAACACAGTGAGCTCTCGCTCCATAGAGGCAAGCCCAATATCTGTCGACCAGGTTTTCGGGTTTAAACAATTATCTAATATTATTTTGTTAAATATTTCTTCTTAATGTAAGTTTCTTTTTGTTAAACATAAATGAACTCTCAAATAAAATCTAATTGATTTTCTTTTTTTTTCAAGGATTACAACAAACAGCAGTCCGAAAATTCTGATCTCACCATCCAAGAGGAATACCAACTTTTTCTTGATCTCATCCAGACAGCCGAAATTCATCGTAAATTTAGTGTTATCGAACGCATTTGTTTTGCAATGGTTACTACAAAACGTTTTGTTGGTTTTCATATACAGCTTGAACGTATAATTATACTTGCATGTTATTTTAATGATGATTGTACGATTGCTTTCTCATATCTACGTGAAATGATCGCAAAAAATGCCAGCAATATTTCATTATGGAATTTACTTACTTTGCTAATACAAAAGGGACAGGATTTACGTTATTATCGTTATATAAGACGTTTAATAGCGCGACAACCGAGTGCACGTCAAATGCGAATTTTTCTGGCGCATTATCATTTACACAGTTGCTCCTACAAATATGCTGTAAATATTTATGCACCGATTTTTAAAGAACAACCAACAGCTTTGATTGCTTTGTGCATAGCTGTTGTATTTAATCAAATATCATTGCAAAAAAGAGTTTTGCGTAAGCCTGCTGCTGTATCACAAGCGATAGCTTTTGCTCAGAAGTATTCTGATATGCGTATGTCATCCAGTACGCAACAGGAAATTTTTTATAATATTGGCCGAATTTATCATCAAGCTGGAATAATGCACTTAGCTGTGGAATATTATGAACGTGGTCTGGCTGTTAACGATGATTTAGTTAGTGAAAATGAAGAAATTTTAGGATTAAAACAAGAGATAGCTTTTAATTTACATTTAATTTATCGTGCCAGTGGTAACATGCGTAAAGCCAGGCAATGTCTGTATCAATATTGCGTAGTTTAATGAAATAAAATGTTTAGAAATCATATTTTAACAAGTACATAGTTTTTGGAGTTGTATTCAAACAGCAACCAGTGCTAATTGTATTCTTTGTCAGTCATATAGGATTGTTTTCCTCTTTCAAATCCTACGTTAAAGGTAAGGGGAACTTTGCCGTATGAAGAGAAGGTACACAAATTATTCCTTTTAATCTCATAACATTTGTTTTTAGCTTACTCACGTATTACACTATTTGATTCAAAAATTTAATGCCTTAACTCAAAATTCAGGAAAATTTCAAATTTAAATCGAGAGGGCAAGGTCGTAAATGCTAATCAAGTGACTTTGGGCCATAAAAATGTAAACATTTTAGCAATTTTTACTATTCATATTGTGCAGGGTGGAGAAGTACTCATTGCTGAAATAAAATTTCCAAATCGTTTCATCTCAAAAAAGCCTACTTCAGATAGCTGCCGCGATCGCCTGATCTGACGTCTTAAGACCTTCTTCTGTGGGGCTACCTGAAAAAGAAGCTTAACACTATTAAGCCAATGAAATACAATACCGGAGCGGGTATTGCGCAAACCACATCGATCACACTGCGAAAAGTGATACAAAATGCAATGGAAAGAGAGTTTTGCTGGTGAACAGTTAGCCGATATTTTTCACACTCAAGGTAAAGAAATATATAAATTAAAGATCTGCACGAGTGCACTCGAAACGATTATCATAAAAACTTTCAAATGCAATAAACTTCGAATGCTTGAAGTTGAACATTTTATTTGCGATTTATTTGCAAGTGCAGCGCTCACCTCTCCTGCTGGGTGTTTCAATTTGTTTTGATTGAACTTGCGGTTTTGGTGCAAAAGGGCTCGACGGACTCGCAACGAGTGGCTTGATGATCGTTTCGAGTTCACTAATGCAGACCTCTAATATGATTTAAGCTTTAATTTCCAATTTATTTATTGAACTTAATATTTATTAAGATTTACAAATCGAAAAGGTATTTTTAGCCCACCATATGCATGCCATCCAAATATTTTAGTGCCTGTAAATACTCAAATGACCTCGCTCGGTAGTTGATAGCTTTTTGTTTATATAAAGGTATAAAAACTGCACTGTTTGCAGATTCTGAAGACTATACATATAATTGAATATTTCATTAGACCTTTATGCATAATCGTACCCTTATTTTTTTCAAAATTTTGTACTCACGATTTTCTTTTCTTATTAAAAGTGGGTCACGTTTCAAACGTTTTTAAACACATCAGCATCACCAGTAGATAAATAAAGCATGCTTATGTAATCTTTACCAAATACTTAGTTACATGTTTAACAATGATGCACAAAAAACTTCCCCACAATAACTTGCCACCGATTCATTTACACCCCCACTGCTAGAGCATCTTCACAGCTATGCAAAGCGGTAGTTATTGCAGCAGCCTCCTGCTACCATTCATTCATAGCTGCAGTAAAATCCAATAATAATCAATCGACTCGATTGTCAACAGCAAAAGATACCATTAAAGCTGATTTATATTAAAGTGTTGTAGTGTTGCTAGACAAATGCATGTCAACACATCAATTAAAGAGTAGAGAGGAAGAGTGGCAAATGCTACAATTCCCAGCTGGAAAATAGATTACTTTATGATGTGTTTGATTGTTTCTTTTGCATACAATGATTGCTGCTCCATTTTTGATCCAGCATCATTAACGAAATTTGCGTTGGAAAAAAATTGTTATTGGATAATATTTTTCTGCAAGTATTGCGGTTTCTAGAGTACTTCGGGGTTGGTCTGCAGTCTTAAAAATGTTGTTAACGCTTAGGCAATGACGCACAGTGGAGGGCAAACACAAGTTTACTAAAAATTTGTGTGTGTTTTATAAAGTACAAATAATGCCGCAACATATACAATATACAAATATATATGTATGCAGACAGCCTTGATAGGCAACTTTGTTATTAATTCAAAATTTATGTTTGTTTTTTCTTCTATTTAAAGTAAACAGCAACAATAACACAATGAATGACAACAATTTGAATCTGTTGATTTTCCATGCAATTAAAAATTTATTTGATACCCTCAAGCGAAATTGATAGGTCACATTAAATACCAACAAAAAAGGCGGCACTTGAAGAAGTTTCAGTTTTAAGATGCGTTCAAAAACCTGTTCTTCTATTAAAGCCTTTTGTGTCGGTTACAATGTACTATACAGCTTGAGGAAGCTTAAGGCGGCTTATGTTGGTGAGGAAGTGAAGCTGCAATAATATAGACATGTAAGGCCTACGTCTATTTCAATGAATTGCTTTCTTTTTGTTTTTAATTCGTTATAATAATTTTATTCCGTTTCTCAACTACATACATAGCTGATCCGAAGTCATCATCTCATTGACAAATCGATTGTAATGCATTGAAAAATCGCCACTTAACGTAGAGTTAAGCGGATTTAATTTGGTGTTGATTGCGGATTAAAAAAGGTCTCATATTTAAAGTTGCATAGATGCGTGTAATTACTTAAGTAATGTTGATAATTAATATCAAAGAAGCTAAAATGTTAATATGAAATGACTACAGTCATTCTCAAAACAGCCAGTGTACAGTGGGCTGAAATCACGATATTAAGGTTATTTAACCTCAATTAACTTTATTTGTTGTAAGGACAGATCACGCTTGAATCATCTCAAACTGTCATGGTATTTTTGTTCAGTATTGTTTGACATGTCATCATGTAGAGACTTAGACCTGGCATAGCGCCTATAAATTATTCATCTGTATTTCGAAAATCAGCGTTCTACGGGGAACGTATTTCGTGCACTTAGAGCAACTTATGGTTCTACATAATCGGCCTACAAAAAGCACAAGTCGCTATACCATCGATACCATAAAATTTGAAACACAGTTTTCATTATTGTATAGTACACGACCAAATAGATCAGCTCCAGCACTTAGTGAAGAAACTGTAGCGACGGGCTTACACGATGGACGTGATGAATCAATTCGGTGTTAAGCTTGGCTTGTCGTATGCAACAACTTGGCATATTTTGCGTAAGCATCTTTATTTAAAAGCCTACAAAATTTAACTCGTGCAAGAACTGGAGGTGGCTGCTCACCGTTTCAGTCTTTGGGCTTTTTAAAAGCTTAAAGAATATCCAGTGTTTTCGACCAAACTTTTTTCAGCCATGCGAAACATTTCTGGCTTAATGGCTACTTCAATAAGCACATTTCTCGTATTTTGGCTGAAGAGCAACCCGTGGAGGCTCATACGCTGCCATTATAACCAGATAAAACAACGTTTTGGTTTGGCTTATGGGCTGGTAGAATCATCGATCCAATATTCTTTAAAAAATGAAGCCGAACGGAACGTAACTAACGCCTGTTATTGCGCCATGATAATGGACTATTTGGTGCCTGAAATTGAATCCCGTGATCTCGATGATATTTGGTTTCAACGAGACTTGCCACAAAGCTCATGAGACCATGGCTTTAATGCGAGAACAATTCGTGAATTGGATATCACACATCTAGACTTTTTTCCTTTGGAGCTACTTGAAGTTCAAAATCTACATGAATTAGCTTCTTAGGATTGAGGAATTCGAAGCCAACATTACTCGCGTCATTCACCAAATACCATTTGAAGTGTTCAAACGCGTCAGCGAAAAATGCAACTACAGAATGGATCATGTTACCCGCACTTACGACCAACATTTGAAAGAAATTATCTTTTAAAAATTAATGTAAGGAATGGTTCATTTGTATGATAATAAATATTACCTCATAAAAATGAATTTATATTAACTGTTTGTTTTTTTTTTTTTAAATATTAAAAATTAGTATAAATTTTAAGTTTTTTGTTTCGGCATTTTAAATGCACGTACAAATGTTGCGCAGTCAAATTAAATCAATTATTGGTTCATTTAGCACAATTTGTCATTTAGTGTATTATACATAGGGGCTGTCGTTATGGACAAATAGAAAATTGTTAAACATAAATTTTGCAAATTATTTCCCTCTTACTACTATGAGTTTGTCATATGTTAAATGTTGTCTTGTACTACTCAACATACGGTATGGTTTAATCTGCAAACTTCAGTTTCTTCATTTTTTGTTTTGCTGTTGGCGCCACAGAGCTAAATCAAACGATGCTCCACACAACTAACATAAGCTTAAGGTAACGTAACTAAGCCATATTAATGTTGCTTCAAAATGTTGACTATGACTAATGTTACCTCAATTAATTGTTGTCAATAATTTTTGCCAATTTATTGCACTTTTCTTGTGGCTAGACATTGATGTTTTTAACCTAACTCGGCCTTGCTATTATGACTTGAGTTTGATAAGCAAATTCCATTTATTTTTTGTTATTCTGCTACTAAATGCAGAGTGATGTAAAATGATTTTTATGACTTGAATTGACATCATAACTTTTTTATTTCAGAACTCTGAGGATCTCAAATATACTTAAACTGCTGAAACTCTTCAGAAACAGCAGGTATATTTCTAACGATTCTAAGCTGTTGGTCACAGAGTCAACGCTGTCAGAACTGAAAATAAACTCAACTGGTGATTGGAATAATGTGACGGAAGTTTGGAAAACAAGACCAGGCAGCCAACCCTTAGTTCTTCTGCAAAACATATGGAGCGTTCCTGTATTTCTAAGTTGAGTGAAGCCATGAAGCGTGTGGAGAAATTAAATTGCAAAAACTCATACTCACGTCAAAGAGAAGATATTGCAGAGGAGACATGCCTTATACGTTCCATGTAACCACACTTAATACCATCGTTGTACAGATGAAACTTTTGAGTAGAAAATGCAACTGAATGTGAATGTGGTGTAAATAAATCTGCATCAATTTAAAGCTGCCAGCGAGGATTTGTTAATTTTCATGCCAAGAGAGTGGACATGGTCCTAATTCAAGAGTTTTTACTTAACAAATTTTGTCAATTAAAGTTCGATAACCATAAATTTATTTTTCCAACGATTAGAGGTAAGCTAAGAACATGTTTGCTTGTTAAGAAAATTCATCAATGTTTTTATTTTGCCACAGATGTGCGATATCGACCACACAAAATGTAAATGCGGAAATAGTAACATAGGAAGTTACATCATATCATCGATTAAACTCCTGCTACAGCATATATATATTATGATGCAGATGCTTGCCATACAATATAGGTTAGCTCGGAGGACATCACTGAAAAAGGTGAGTCTATTTTTGAATATTTACTGTTCTCTTAAATTATTATTTGTAATAAGAGCAATCATAGAACATAGGTATAATATTCTTATCAATTAAAGTAACGAATCAAGTGCTTCTGCGCTGATCAAAAATCTTATTATTAATTTAATTGATGTTTGTCCATTTCGATTTCTTTGAAAAAGAATGACCATTCCACAAGCCATTCCAAAAATTGTCATTCGTTTTTCATTCAATTTAAATGACATTGGTTCTCATTACTCCACTAAATGGAATGTATTGGGAATGAGGTATGACTTAGCAGCGCCACAGCTAGCTTGGAATAGAGACTTCTTAAAGTTATAGCACAGTTTTTTTTTGTTCCACTCCTCAGCAAATGATAATGATTCCTTTTGTAATGAAATATTGAGTTGATGCTAGAAATCTCAGTATTCGTGTCAGTAGTTAATTTCTCATGATATGACAACAGACTACTTTACAGCCTAAGTGTGTACGTAAAAATTGGCTGCCACTTAAACTTAATCAAAGTTTGATACTTTACAATTTGCAAGAGTTGAGCAGACACGACGAAGAATTAAAAAACAACATTTTACCATTAGAGTGAGTTGTTAAAGAGCTACCACTAAAAGGGTGAGACCGAAAGACTGATATGTTGCTAAGATCAACTTATGTTGGCACAATTGAGGCTGGAGTGTAGCGCATTTTTAAAACTAAGTTTCATAAGAAGATGAAAAAACATTGTGATGTTGAGTAAACGTCAACACGTTTACTATTTATATACAAAAAGCCGCAGCAGCCGGCTTTTGCAAGATGTAGCTAAGCGGGTGGTCAACATCAAGACATTACTACGAGCTATTTTTTGTATGTAGGCTCAGTATTTTAAGGATGACTAGCCATGACTTGACTGCAAAATTGTACGATTCCACGGCGAATGGTATTGCTCCTGCGCTATTTTAATCGTGTTAAGTTAATTAATTTATGATGGGCACTTTAAGTGCCTAAAGTGCTAAATTAAGTGTTATATTTTATTAACGAGAGCCGCCGCTCAACTCGGTAGTGAACTTTTTTCATTTCGGCTCAAGAATTCTTATTGCTTTAGCAATTTTTGTCATGTTGAATGATAAACGTCATGGTGTTATTGATTGATGATTGGTTATTTATAATTTCAATAAATTTAATTGATTGTCATTAAGTAAATAAAGGAAATACATTTTTAGTTTAATGAAAAAAAAAAAATTTATGTTAAACATATTTTTGCTGTTTATTGTGATAGCTTATCAAGTTCGTTTCTTAAGTTTTTCGTTTGAAAAAACATTTCAAATGAATATTTTGAATTTTCTTGGCCTAAATATTATAAAAATATAATGTTTTTTTTTGCTATAATTATCGCTTGATATAAAAAGAATGATAATAAATTAAAATATTGGAATCTGAAAATTGCAATTAAAACAAATACCAATCAACAAAATAAACGGCTTCCAGCAAAAATTTAAAAAGAGGTTGGTTTTTACTTTTAGAGGTTGAAACCACTATACCAAGGGGTGGTTATTTCATTTTCATAAATTTAATTTCGTAATTCATTCTCTATATATAGGTATTTTAAGAAAAAAAATATATGTCTTTTCTTGAGTGGGTGGTTTTAATCCCAAGTTTGTCAAAGATAAATCAATTTATCCATATTCCCTCTAAAAAAGCTCGAATCCTCAAGCCTTCGCACACCATCCGTAGCGTAAAGAGCTACCAGGTTAGACAATTATAATGATATTTTCTTCGAGTTGAAAAAAATCGGTTAATTTTCAACTATTTTTATTCATTATTATGCAAAATGTCTCAAACACAGTAGTTCAACTATTTTAGGTCTGGAGAGGATGACGGCTAAAATTCATGTTTTTTAAACGATGAAACGTTTTATTCAAGCCATTTTTGCGTTCTTTTGGCTTATGTGACGGCCTTATGTCCAGCGCTCGAAACCGAAATGTTTGCGTACCCATGGTAGCAGACCAGTCTCCAACATATTTTCCTGATAAATTTGTTCATTTATTTTGACCTCATTGCGCCTCACCGGTAGAAAAGCGAGTGGATACTTGCCATTTTGGCTCAATGCCGCTCATATCATAATTTGTTCATGTACTTGTAGTCGAATGACTTGTATCTCGTCCGAATGGTCGCTGAAACGTCCCTTTGGCCTTATCCGATCATTTCGTTTGTTGACAAACTGTTCGATGTAGAAGGTTTTCTCGTCAGAAATTATCAAACTAAGCAACTCGTTTTTGCGGTGCATGTGTATCAGCTCACTCGTTCTCTTGAGGCGTTTGTATCGTTCCAATACGGAAAGGTCCTGCGATTGGAATCTATTGAAAGGCCTTGTATCCAACTTGTTTTTCATAATGCACCGTACACTTCGATTGCTTACTTCCATTTCGATCGCAATTTGAGCTGCACTGTGCTTAGAATTTCGTACCAATCGTTTGCGCACAAATTCGATGCTTACTCGCCCAGTTGCAGTGTACCACCTGTCACTGCCGTACCGATTTTATATGCTGACGTGCTCCTTGAAACGTTTGACTGCTGATGAAAATTCCGCTTTTGGCATTTCGTTCTTGACTTTTTTTGCCTTTCGTATGAAAACCAACACCAAATTTCTTTTTATTTCGAAAACGTTCATCTTGAAAACGCTTTCAATTACAACAAAATACTTCTGTCACTTAACAGATAATAAGTCAAAGAGTAAACTTGTAGAATTTGAGCATTGTGCGATGAAAGTTTTGAGAATGACAGCTGTGTGATCATAACCTTTCATTACATAAAAATTGTTTGTTTTTTGTATCTGAAAAGGGTAGGAATTCTGGTATATATGTAGATCCCCGTCACCGAAAATAGGGAGAAAGTACAGACTCAATGTGCGTTCGCAACATTTTTAGATTTCTTTGCTACTTTGACTAGACACCCATAATAATATTGGCTGTATACGAAATCACCCAAGAAACTTTTTAATCTCCAAAAAAATACTTGAATTTAAAATAAATAATATCAGGTAAAGTTAGAGAAAGTGGTTACCGCCTCTTTTTTTTCAAAAATGATAATATGCTGTAGGGGACATTCCCTTGAGTAATTTTGTATGAAAATATTTATTTATATATTAATGTCTATCGAGTTTAAAACTCTCTTGGACAGCACTAAAAATTATTATAATAAATTCTTAACATTTATATAAAGAAAATTACAATAATAATATGTATCGATATTTAATGTTTTCATTATATCACAAATCAGTTCATAGTAATTTAAGTAAACATAACTTAAAATTATTTCTACTTAAAAACTAATCCAATTCATTATAATACTTGTTAAACTCAAAGCAAGATCTTGTAATCGGATCGGACAAACCATAATTGGTAAAAGCTCGTGGGATCAAATACAGAATTTGCCTTCCTCTTAGCGGTCTTGAGGGAGCATACATTGGGTACAAAGCACTAGACAGTCAATATGGTTTGTCAATCAAGATTGCATGCGGAACTCTATCAAATGCTTTTGCAAAATCTGTATAAATAGCATCGACCTGATTTCCACTCTCAATGCCTTTTAAGCAAAAATTCGCAAAAATAGCCAAGTTGGAAATCGTGGACCTACCACTAACAAAACCACTCTGGGCTTGGGAAATACTGTTTTTTATATTCCAATATATCCTCTTCTTCACAATCGCTTCGAACACTTTAGGTATTAATTTCAGTTTTGAAATGGGTCTGTAATTAATAACCTCTTGTTTCGAACCTGATTTGTGAATCGGAGTAATATAGGACTCCTTCCAAATATCTAAAAATTTAACTGTGGATAGGGAAAGGTTAAAGATAAACGTGAGAGGTTTTGCCAAACTCTCACTGCAATATTTTAATAGCATAGGTGTAATGTTATCAGGAGATGGCTTACAACTGCTCTTTAACGACGCCAATTCCAAGATTACATCATTAACATCTAAACTCAAATGACCCAAATTAGTAATTTCAGCACATGGATCACAAATTTTAGATAATTTCTTATCAACAATGAAATTTGATTGGAAATAGGAAGCAAGCATATCGCAGATCTCTTTTTCATCACTTGACAAACAATTATTTATGTCATATTAGACGAAAAACCAAAAGACTGTTTTTTACCTTTAAGAAATTGCCAGAAAGACTTAGAATCTGTTTTTATGTTTGCTTCAACAAACCACACATATTGCTTGTAAAGCACCTTTTTTAAAGTTTCATAACTATTTCTGCAAGTTATATATTCGAGTCGTAAATTAGGATTCACACTATATCTCTTGCGCAGTTTACTAAGCTTATTTTTCAATTTGCATAGACGCTTATTAAACCATATTGGTTTTTTTCCTTGTCTTATTCTTTTCAATCGAACAAATTCAATGTATGCTTCCTCAAGTTTTGCCATAACCGAGTCATAACATTTTTTGAAATCATTATGGTTCAATTGAAATCACCAAGGACTATTAAATGTACCTTTGAGTTGCACAATTCAAATATATTCGAAATATTTTTTATATGTGCTGCATAAATGCTTGTATCGCTATTTGGTGGAATATATGATACAAAAATATAAATTGTTAAATTCATGCATGGTGTCATTAGTTCAACACAGATTTGCGCTTAACCATATCATATTCTAATAAAATAAGCTTACTTATTATATTTGTATTCACTGCCAATAAAACACCCTCTCCCCTGGAAAGACATGAAAATCATCATTGCACAACTCCGCAGAAAAGATTAAGTCATTCAGCCAAGTCTCAGTTAAAACAATGACATTATAATGGCAGCATGAAGCAGCAGTGTAAAAACTAGTTAGTTTGGACCTCATACCACCTACATTTTGGTAATAGATGGAAATCCCATTATCTTCAGGAACTTTTCCTCTGTTTGTTGCAGCAATCTTTGGACTGATAACTACATTAATTCCACTTGAATTTATGTTCGCATAGGATGACGAAGATGGTCTAGGTGATGACGAAGACAACAAAGAATGTAGTTGTGTGCATTCTCTGTTTACTATCGCTTCACATTCATTGCGCGGCCACCGCTTTCTCGTATGTATTCTAACAATCACTTTTAGTTGAGGACCCATGTACCAAACTGTGCAAGTCACAAATTTTTTAATCAAAAACAATAAAATTCCATGAAAAGCTCGAAAAAAATTGGAAAATGACGGACAGCTTAACGCATTTCATATTTTATTTAATTATTCCTTGTGCGTTATTTTTTTGTGTTTAAAAGAAAATTATTTCATTTTAAAAGTAACGTATTTTGTATCGCGTTAACGTAAGCTCACTTACGTCGCAATTGCTCTCTTCAATTTAAGCACCATCTCTAGCGTAAACTTTAAGCTTCGCTCACCAAAAAGACTGCAAACCAAGCTTAACTATTGCGCTCTTTGTCTTCATATTGTGTAAAACAGCGCTCATTACTCTCGCTCTCCTAATTCTTGTAGTCATATCACAGTCACTTCTTGTACGCGTGCTCTCTTGCGGCGCACCACGCGCGAGAGTTGGTGCGTTGGCCGCAACTACAGCTGTCCACCTTGATTCAGTTTGTCGTGAAACGCGTTTCTGAACGGTTAATAGAAAAAATAAGCGCAACAGCAGTAAGCTATTGAGCGGGTAACATCGCCAAGTTTATTTTTTGTTGTATATTGTTTTTTTTTTTGCAATAAATTTTTTTCGGTTACATTTGCATGAGCTGAAAAAGTCAAAATAAAAAAAATTTTTTTTTTTGCTTCGTTTGATTATTTGTGCTGCTGTTTCGTATGCAAAAAGTTTTCGGGACTTAACGAAGTTTGCATGTGTTGCGTGTATTGCATTGTCTTGGTGTTTTTAAAACTGCTGCGGTGCAGTTTTTTGGTTTCTTTAATTAATCTTGAAAAAGTGATCGACGACTAGTCAATGACATGTGTTTTAAAATAAAATAAATTTAAATGAAGATTTTTATAAAAAACATAACAAAGTTTAATGCCAATAAAAACTGTTGGCTTAAAGAGCAAAATTAAAAAAAAAAGAAACGTCATTTCATATTGCTGCAACTAAATGAAGTTCGTTGCTTAAGTCTTGTGTTTAGATCGCTAGAGGCTTTTTTTTGAAAATGTGACCCATTTTTGCAAAATATAAAATGATCATTTTATAAATTTTAAGCATTGGCAACAAAAAAGCTTAAAAATTTTGATTTTTATTTCTTTTAATAAAAAAATGGCGTAGAATTTTTAAAGAAATAAATTAATCGCTAAAAAAATGTTGCTTATAGTGCAATAAAACTTTTCTGTAAAACTTTAGCCACCAAGCAGTTTATGACAATTTTTTGATCTAAAATTTTGAACGAATATCCATTTTTGTTGTTGTCATATTTCAATATGTAAAATTCAAAATATAAAGAGTATTCAAAAACAAAAGCTTTTGTATAAGGTATACTATATTACTCCAGAGACAAGGGGCCACATTCATTTCCACTTGGAAGGCTCTAAGCCAAACAGCCAAGTGGGTTATGGTATTTACTCTAAGCAACTGAAGCTAAGAATTGCTGCGAGGCTACCAAAAACCTGCAAAGTTTTTCAGCAGAGGTTTCAGCTGTAGAAGAGACAGCATCCTAGCATAGGAGAAATGTTGTATTCAAAAGAGCCAAGCATTTATTCAGATAGTCAGGCTGCTTATAAATCTCTAGAACTAATCATCCCAAACTCACTTATAAAATTGCTACTCGGCTCTTAATGAGATGATTTACCACTTCAACATTCACTTCTTCTTGATGCCTGAGCATAGCAGCATTAATGGCAATTGCAACGCTGATGAACTTGCTAGTTAAAAGACTACTTCAAAAATTACCCAGAACAAGGAAGGTGTTGGATTGTTGTTAAAAAATGACCAAGAGCCCACTATAGGTAAATCTAGTCGAAATGGAATGCTTAGCGCTCTCTAGAATTAATATTCCACACTAGACATAGTGGCTCGTCAGTTGTAGTTGCCATAACTGGCAATAGCCTGATCTGAAAATATGCAAAGAGTTGAGGCAAGAGGAAGGAGTAAAATACCAAACATTTGCTTTGCTTTTGCTAGAAAATGATACAAAACACTTGGCTCATTTGCATTTGATGAGCTGTATGACCTTAGACATGTTGGTATAGGTCAGCTACTTATTGTTAGTTTAATTTCAAAATCTGGTTGATTCAATAACAGGGTGACCACATATTTTTCACCAAAACGTGGAGCAGCAAAATGCTGATGAAACTTTTTTGACGATTCGTTTGTTCTTAATGTACTAAAAAAAAAGTTCACCACTTTCAGTGAAATCCCTACCAAATTGTTTTGTTTTCAATGAAAACGCCGAGCAGAAAACAAAAACCCGCGGACTTGCTCCGCGAAATTGCATATGGTCACGTTAGTATAGCTAAATAACCTGTGGCATCACAATGGATCAACATTTGGTCTAAGTGAGTCGGTTCCTAAACTGACTAACCTTACTTGTAGGTTTACCAGCTTAAGGTCGTTATTTTTCATTGGAAATTCCAAAATTTGTAGTGATTTTTATGTCAATTTATGTTTCTATTCTTTTATGAAAACTATTTTTTTCTTTGTTTTTTCAAACTTTAAATTGAAATGATTGCATGACTTATAATTTTGTAAAATTTTTTATTTCATTCATTACTGAAGATTTTGAAGCAAATTCAAAAATCAAAACATTTAAAAGAAAATCCCAGAAAACAACGCCAAAAAGCTTTACATTAATCCAATATCACTAATCATGAAGCATTCCAGTTATTTGTTTACATTTTTGGAAAAGATCATAATTGAATATATGTTTATTTTTGCAGAGCTTGCTGTTCAATACTTTTAGTGACAAAAAAACACAAACAAAAATTACAGCGCAAAAAGCATACAAAAATAAGCAACCAGTCAAACTCAAAAGAGTTACAAAACAAATGCATTCTGTGATTATATTTTGCTATTTTGGTTCTTAACTGGTTAATGCAAAAAGTAAAACATTGTACGCTTAGAAATTTTTAAACGTTGGCTAACAAAGCTTATTGATGATATCGTATGGCTGCCGTTGAAACTTGTAGCTAGTTGCCCTGTTTTTATGCATTTTGCGCTGCATTTTTTTGTGTTTTTTTTTGCACTTAAAATACTAAACAGGAAGCTTAGCAAAAATATATATTCAATTATATTTGGGATATATCGTACATAAAGTTGGTCAAAAATACTTTTAAAGCTTTCAATGAATTACTTTTTATATGAAAAATCAAAAAATTATGTTTACATAAACTCTTCTTACAAGGCAAGTTCATAAGATACCTTTCTGATGTCTTCACACAAAATAAAAATAATTTGTTTTTTGAGCTATGACGGTTTTGCAGCAAACAAGCGATATGCATTTTGATTAAGAAATGTTTATTCCAAAAAAAAAAGTTTCAAAATTTCAAAAAATTATAAAATTTTTAAAATCTACTCAAAGGCCACTGAGGATTTCATTTAGCAATGAATGACACTGGCTTTAGTCGTTTTTTGTTGTTTGCTCTTGATTTTTATAATTTTTTTGGTGTTTTCACACACTGTACTGAACTGTAAGCTCAGTAAAATAATTGTAAAATAAAGAATAATTTATAATACCTAGAAGAATTAATTCGTTAACATTTAGTTCTGTTTAAGTCAACTTGTTTTTGAATGTTTTTGCGCAAGAAATTAAGTTTACTTTTAAATAATATTTTGAAAAAATTGTGTCTTCATTGCATTTTTAAATAATTTTCATTATCACTATTGAGTTTCTACGGCTTTGCGTCGCTTGAAATCTAAATAAATGAAAAACTTTTTGTGAAAATTTTTAGGCGAAAAGCTACGTTTTTATGCTACTATTCTTAGAATGAATCAGTCGAAGTTTAACACAATTGGCATATCTGTGGTTATACTGTGATGTTTCCGCAATTCACTTTTTCTAGAGAATTGAAATTATTATTGAGGAATGGAATTAAATAATAAAATTAAAATCGTTTTTAACTTTGCTGCAAAATTAATAACTTAATTAAAGAGATTCCGCAACTTCACACCTTCAATATTTATTTTTGCTAATTGTAATTAATTTTAATTAAAAAAGTACAAAAAAACCTAAATTTTCCATAATTTTATTTATTTATTTTTTTTAATTAAAATATTTCTTATGTTCTTGATTCAAGAAATCTTTACATTTCTTATTGACAAATAAGTTTTATGATTTAAGTTTACTGCGTTAGTCTAACAAGCAGGTTCTTTGCTCAGGTCTTTCGTTTTGTGCGCTTTATATGAAAAAAAAGTTGATTTAGTTTAAACAAAAATCTCTGTCAAAAGCAAATGATTTCAATTTGCAATTAAATCAAAATAAAAATATTTATTTTTTTTAATTAAATTGACCTTAAATTATTGCAAAGTAATGAAAAAAAAAAATTAAAAAAATATTGAAAATAAAAGAAAACAAAAAACTTATATACAAAATACTTGAATTTGTCATGGGCCAGATTATAAAAATAATAACAACAACAGCAATAAAAGTTATAAAATAAACAAAAAAAAAAAAAAATAATAAACAAAAAACGCATGCCAAAAACAGCAACATAAAGTGAATAAAGTGAGTAGAGACAGCAAAATGAAAGAAGTTAATAGCGTAAAATTAATAAAAAATTTTTAAAAGAAATAAATTCAAGGTGTTTTTGTTGCTTTTATTTCGTGAAGCAGTTTTGCTGTTTCTTTCTGAATACTAAAACACACACACACAAACAACAAATTTTAAACTTAAATTGTTCATAAATGTTGACAAATAAAGAAATTATTAAAAATTTTAAACTGAAATTACATTTGAGTCGGTGTTCGTGATTTTTAGCAAAAAAATATTTTTTTTTTTAAATTTCTTAAAAAAAACATTGAAATTAATATTTAGCTATGAACAAAAGCACGTTTTTCTAACAATTTGTTTTTCAATTCGTTTTAATTTCAAATTTTTATATTCAAAATTTTTATTGAAAAACCAAAAATATTTTTTACAAAAAAAGTTATTTGAATAATAATTTGAACATTTAGACAACTAAAACTTTTATCACAACAATTTAAATTTTAATTTTCAAACACCAATATTTTCTATTAAATTTCTTGTGCAGTTTCGCAATGTTTTTAAAATTTTCAAAATAATTAACAAAAAAAAAAACCAAATTAAAAATTGAATAATGAATAATTTTTCAAATAAAGCAATCTTCTCTACTATTTTTTTTCAAAAATTTATATAAAAATAAGTGAATATAAAAACAAAAAATCATAAGAAACATTGAGAACGTAAGCTACGAAAAATGGGATTACCAGTGTATTCCAGCATTACCAGTTTGCTGCTATTTCTACTTTTGTTGGCTCTTGTCAATACACAAGGTATGTCGATTTTTTTTCTTAAATTACTTTATTTAAATTTTTATTAAGAATTTCACCATGAAGTTTAAAGTAAATTTTGGGGCTTTTCAAATTATTTAAATGATTCATAGGTGACTGTTAATAAGTTGTGTATAAAACCACATTAAAAAAAACTTTTATTAAAAATGACTAAGTGTCACATCATTATCTTTTATATATATACAGCCAACCCGCGGTAATCCAACAAATGTTTTGCAAGGTGACACTGACACCTTGTAATCCGGAACTTTTTAAAAAAAGTACGTTGTAATTCGACAAATCATGAAAAGGCTGATATAAAATCGGTACTTAAGGTATACAATTGTAATTTCGGATTACAAGGCGCACCGGATCAGCCATAGGCTGGATTACCGTGAGTTGATTGTACAAGTAAATATCATAATAGGTTTGAGTTTCGTATGATCATATGATGAATTGTTACTCCATCAATTTAACATTGTGACAGAAGCATTTATGAGCACTATACTAAAAATTGTTCTGCCTACGCTACATGTATCGGCAAAATGTCGAAAGCTTTTATTCGAAAATATAAATAATAATAACTATTTTATTGAGCTTACTTTTCCGTACAGTGTATGATAACACTAAAAAATAACAAAAACAAAAACATTTAAAGCTAGTCACACTAGTTTCATTCATTGCTAAATGAAATCATCAGTGACATTTACGCTATCAGTTACATTTTCTAGTGTTATCACACACTGTACTGAGCAGTAAGCTCAGTAAAATACTTATAAATAGTTTTTTGTTTACAAAAATTGTGTAAGTTCATGTTAGCTCTTATAAGCATAAGAAAAAAGGCTCTTGAACAAGTTTTAATGATTTTTGGTCCCAGTAAAGCAGGCTTCAATTTCCGCTACAAAGCTCCTTAAGCAACCTGAAACATAAAGCGAAAAATTTTTTCCAATATCATGCGCTTTCCATGAACCTGCTAAGAACCATAACAAATATCAACATAATGCAATTCCAAACTTTCTCTTTTGTGCAGATTTTCTTCAAATAAAAATAGACCTGACATTTTTAGAATTTGTATAGAGTTTTCACATGCTTTTCGAACTTTCTCAATTCATCCAAACTAACTTTGTGGTGCATCGGCAGAGAAATTAATAAATAATTATATCACTGAGCTTATTGCTCTAGTTAGACAAGTTTCATACATTGTTAAATGAAATCCTCAGTGACCTTTGAGATAATGCAGTAGAATTTATAAGTCTAATATTTTTTTCCCACTTTTGCATAGATACGCTTGGGTTCTCAACATATTTATGCAATAAGCGAAACATATTATGCTTAAAAATCATGCTGCATCGGCTGAAAGGTCACTGATGATTCCATTTAGCAATGTATGAAACTAGTATGACTAGCTTTTGATCATTTTTTTCTTGTTTTGTTTCTGTATGTTAGATTTTTTGTGTTATCACACTGGCCGCAATTTCAGTAAAAGAAATATTTTTCAAAACTTTTTGACATTTGGAATATTTCTTGATGTTTTTTGTACATTTTCAAAAATTTTTCTTTAGTTTACATCAACATTTTTTGTCATATTAAACTTTTTGAGACTTTCTCAACATTTTTTGACTCATTCAATGTTTTACGCCAATTTGTCGATTATTTGACATTTTTCGAATTTTCAAACGTTTCTCGAATTTTCCAACATGTTTCGCCATTTTCATTATATTCCGACTTTTGCGAAATTCTATAATTCTTCAACACTATACAACTCCTTCAATATTTTACAAATTTTTAAAATTGTGTTTACACTTACCTGTTTTTTTTGACTTTTTGCATCTTCTGCATTTAACAAGAGAAAAAAATTAAAAAAAAACTATGCAAACAACCTCGTGTTGCACATGAATCCCATCTGTCAGCGATTGCAGCGTCTGCAAAATTCGCATGTCAAAATGAAAGTAGGCCATTCACATAGCATTTAACAATAAAAACAACAAAAACAACAACAAAATAATAACAACAAAAACAACAACGCATGAAACTAAATATAATAGCAAGAAGAAAATTGCATTGTTGTTGTTAAACAGTTGAAGTCGATGATGATGATTAAGTTGCAGTTGCAGCAGCAGCATCGACCATCAACATTTTTCCAGGCAAAATAATAAAAGTGAAAACCTGTTAAATAAAATTACAAGATACAACAATTAAAAAAAAAACAAAAAAAAAATTACAATATGAATGATAAAACTATCACAAGTACTTGTTGTTTATATCATGACAGCGATGTAAGTTGCATGTTAAATATGCAACACCGCAAAGCTGCAAATGAGCAACAACAAAAACTCTATAAGAAATAACAAATTCCATTGAGATTGTGAAAAATGTTAGAACTCAGATCACAGCTAAAAATTGCATTTTCAACATTTAAATGTTAAATATATCAATATCTGGATCTGGCTTTTTTTCAACGCTTTAATTGCATTGTGTAAAAATAAAATCGTACGTGACAGCAAAAAGTAAAAATGAAACTAAGAAAAATTATAATGGGTGATAAAAATTGCAACATTGGCAACACTGAAAACATACAGCAACATAATGTATGTTGGTAGTAAAATATTAATAATGATAACAACCAACACCAAAAAGGCATTACAATAAAGTGGTGATGAAGATGAAAATTGTTGTTTACAACAATTACTGTTATACATTCAAACATATACTCATATAATGTGTATGTGTATGTGCGTTTGCAGCATGATTTTCGCCATATATAAAAGCAATTAATTATATTTTGCTTGACAGCAACGTTGAGTTGTGTCGCAGTATGACAGTAACAGCAGAAACATACTGCTTATGTTAATAACAGAAATGTTAAAAAAAATGTTATACCATCAAATGTTATGTTTATTGTGATAAATTAAATGCAAAAAAAAAACGAAGGATTTATCAAAAAGTTTTCATTTGTATTGGTGTGTGCGTTTATTTTTTTTGATTAGTTGCGAACCTGTTGGTTGAAAAGAAGATACTATAATAAAGTTTTATTGCATTTAATGTGTGTAACTTGGTCATGAAGTCAACTTTAAGCAAACAGTGAAGAAGTTGAAAAAAGTAATTTATTTTAAGTTGATAAAATCAGGGTTTATCAACCCATGTAATCAACAATTATCATTTTAAACATTAAAATCACTTTGTAATTGATATTTGAGCTTAAATAACAATTACACTAGCTTACAGCCAAAGTGTTTTGGATCAATAAATAATTCGTTAATTTAAACAAATTTTACACGCTCTGCTTTTGCGCTGTTGTCAACAAACTCTTTTTTCAGTTTCTAAAAACCAACTAATTGGTTTAATTTTAACATTAATCAAAATTAAGTTAAAAAAGAAACATGCATATATACATACATGCAATCATTCGGAAATGTTTCTGAAAGCTTCCAGTTTCAACGTTTTTTGAACATTTCAAATTAAATCTTTCTGAAGCGTTATAAACAAATTTTTTCACATGTAAGCATTTTGAAGTGTTTCTGAAAGATTGCATTTTTGATGCTTACAAAACTTTTTCAATGAAACTTAAATAATGTTTTATGACTCTCGGTTTGATGCTATGTTAAGTATAGTTTACTGTCAAATAAAAATAAAGAATCGTCACAAAACGTCGCGGGTAAAATGACAAAGTTGCTATAATAAAAATATTATTAAATGTAAAGCAGCCAAAATTCACACAAATGCTATGCATGGCTTAGACTTTCACTGAATAAAAGGGTGGCCAATTTTGACAAGAAACGCGGTGCTTCCCGGAAGAAGTACTCTTCAAATATAAAATATTAATTGTGACAAAGTGTTTAATGTAAAAATAAAGTTATTTCAAATCTTTAGCAACTTCAAAATGCAATTTAAAGTTTTTTACAATTAAAGTAAAGTTAAAAAATTTAATTTTGAATTCTTTTCAATTTCAATATGTATTCAAAGTATGTTTGCGTCTCGACGATCTAATAAAATGACGATGACGTAATAAAAAATTTCTATTATTCCCCTTATATAACGTTTTAAAAACGTTCAAAGAAAAAACTAAAAAGCGGAGATTGAGACATTGTTGAAAGCTTTCAGAAACAGAATTGAAAAACTTCTGCAACGGTAGTGAAAAATTTCTGAAACGTAACTGAAACATGACTCTACCTTCTCCAATTCTTCATGGGCATTGATGTGCTACTTCTGTTGTAATGATTGGAGACATGATATTCCTGTCTTTTGATAGTATAGGAAGCCAATCATTGGTTGTGTTTATCTACATTCTGCTCGTACAGTCATTCCAGCCTATCGTTAACGGCACACAACACAGCACAACAGCTTCTACAATTCATAATGTTAAGTGGCAATAATTTGTATGCTCCGAATTAAAAAGTTGATGTGAGATTTTCACTGCTTAGAACAAATAGACGAATATCGTTGATTCCATAAATAAATGCAGACCTTTATCGAATTCTTAATTTTTTTCAGAGCAGCATAGGGGAAAATGCAATTTGAAGTTTTTTTACGATTAAAGTAAAGTTAAAAAATTTTAGTTTTAGTACTTTTCGAATTCAAAATGTATTTAAAGTTGTTTGTGTTAAAAATAATAGAAAAATTGATATTTTTACTGTCAGCAATAAAATTTTCAAAATAATAATGCCATTATTCCCTTAGTGTAATTGGTAGTCATTGTCACTTTTACTATAGAACTACCAGTTACTTGCCCCAGTTATGTTCGGCTGAGTATAGTTTTTTACTAAAAAGTAAGATTTTTTTTGCAGCTTTTTTTTTATTATTTTTGCTTTTTTTTTAGTGCAGATGTAACTCTACGCCATTTCATTTTTCTTTTATTAAGGTAGTAAATTTATACGCCAACTTCCGCAAACTCCAATTTATCTCAATTATGTCACTCTAAACTAAACAATGTGATTAAGTTTATATAATAAATTTTTGTTAAGATAAAAATCAATTTCTCTTCAAACGTCTCTGGCTTTATGGCCAAAAAATAAAAGCAACAAAACAATTTAAAAAAAAAATACTAAGTAATATATTTGTCACGATTTTTGCGCTAAGTTTGACATTTTGACAAAGTGACTAAGCGTATGATAGTAAAGAAAAATAATGAAGAAAAAAATCAAACTCAGAAAAACTTTCAATTTAAATTAAAGTGAACGTTTAACGAATGGTATGTCATAAATTGATGTATTTATTGACAAATATTATATTTATCTGTGCTAATTAAAAATTTAAAAAATTATGAATTTTTTTCGCATAAATTTTATAAAATATAAACTCTTTTTAATTATAACGGCATAGAAATAACGTTATTAGTGGGTGTTTTAATTTAAACGATTTTCTTTGAAACGTTTTTCTTACACTTCAGCGCATAAATTGAATCATAATAAAATAAATTGTCGTTTTTATTTTTTTGTTTCATTTGTCATTTGCTTAGACTTTTTGTCATGTCTGCAATATTGCGCTGTTGGTTAACTGCAGCCGCAGTTGCCCACGCAACAGTCGCCGCCGTCGTATTCATTGAGGTGTAATGAAAATAGCAACGTATTATTGGCGTTTAAAGCAGCAACAAAAAAGACGTGATAAAATCTGTTTTTTTTTTTTTTGCAAAATAAACAAATTAATTTAAGTAATTAAAAAGAATGCGGTAGAAGTTTTAACACATTTAAGTGAAGTTTTTAGTATTTTCCTAATGAGTACTTAAAAAAGGTTTCTGGTTTCTTATCGCTTATGTTAATAAAAGTAGGCATATTTCAGCTTTAAGCGCAGCAGGCTTCCGTATCACAGCATTACTTTGTAATGAAATGTAAATAAAAATTGTAATAAAAATTGTAATAAAAATATAAATATAAATAATTGAAATTATGTAATTTGCCAGAAGTTTACGTATTCTACTATTTTTTTTTTTTTTGAAACTACGACTGTGGAATGAAATGTTTAAGAGGTACCGAAGTAGATCCTGAAATATAGCTCTCGGAAGTCACATAGAAATTTTAAAAATAAAAATTTATTCTATAAACTATTTCTAGAGTTTTGACTGATATTTTTCTTATCTTTCATTGTCTTTTTGAAGTAAAACTTCTTTACGGAGGGTTAGCTGAAAAATGTGTGGCGAAAATTGCAAACGGAAGTTGAGAGGGAGACTAGCGCCATCTAGTAGTCAGTCATAGTGTAGTCAGTGCTTTTTAAAAAGTAAAATTAAGCTAAGAACTTTCTCAGGTAGACTTCCAATCAGCTAGTAATGCAACTGTGATTTTGCATATTTGACGTTAGCTCATCTGTAATTTCGCATATTTAACATCAGCTTATCAAAGTGCAAAGAATAAATTCAAATAATTACAAAAAAATATTAAATATAATGAATAAAAGTAAAACATTTATTCAAAAATATTAATTAATCAATAAAAACCGATAATAAATTTAAATATTTGTAGAAAATTAATATATGTATATTAGGGTGTGTCATTTTTGAGGAACTTTTTTTTCAACTAAACTAAAAAACATTTTAAAACTTTCAGAAAGGTGAAAATAGAAGACTCTAAAAATTTGAGCTCTTAATATTAACATTATGAGGTGCCTGATTCAAACTTTCCATATAAATTACATGGAAAAAAAATTATTTTTTTTTCTTATTTTTGTAGCTTGACATGAGAGCGTTGTAAAAATGAGCTGAAAAATTATTTTAGTAGGAAATTGAACGCTCTATAACACAAAAAAAAAAATTAGTCTATAAAATAATAATTTTACTGAACCTAATGCATAATTATTTTTGTTTAACAGTTAATCAAATAATAAAATAATATCATTTTTTTTTTTTTTGTAGAGCGTTTTATTTTTCACTACCGTTTCAGAAAGCTTTCAACAATGTTTCAATGTTCGTTTTTTGACTTTTTCTTTAGACGTTTTTGAGACGTTACATAAGGGGACAAATAGATATTTTTTATTACGTCATAGTCATTTTACTATGTCGTCGGAAACTTTAAATACATTTTGAATTTGAAAAGTATTAGAAGATAGATACAATTTTTTAACTTCACTTTAATCGTAAAAAAACTTTAACTTTCATTTCCGAGTTGCTAAGTATTTGAAATGACTTTTTTTTTCTACATTAAAAACTTTTTCACTTTGTATCATACATGAAATCACAATTAAATTTTCTTATTTATTATTGTTGATAGTCTAAGCCATTCATAGCATTTGTGTAAATTTTGGTTGCATTTACCTTTAATAATACTTTTATTATAGCATTTTAAAGTTTTTTTTGATTATATAGAGTGTGCCACGCCCACTTTATTTGAAATTCGCCTCGTTCTTGTACAGAGCTTCTGTTTGTGTTTGTGTGGTTGCATTATCTTTAATCATTCTAGCGTTTTGAATTTTTTCTTGTATAACGAGTGGCACGCCCATTTTATGTATAGATATCTTGTCTGTGATATCTCAGGTATTCGCGTGAGTTTTGGATTATGTCACTTTAACCAACACGCTCAGCATAGTGTTTTGAATTTTTGTTTGTAAGCAAGATAGCCACGCCATTGTGTCAAAATACGCCTACTTTTTGCCTGATGCCTATTCAAATCATTTGATGGCATTAACTTAATTAACGCTCTCAATAAAATGTCTTAAATATTTATTTCTGAGAGTGGTAGCCGTATAAATGTACCGATTTCTCCACACTGATAGACGGATGGAAATGATTATGTCGGCTCAAGTGGTCGATAAAATATTAAACGCTCTTTGCTTAATCGAAATGACCTTGACACTTGAATAATAAATTGAATGCGTTCGAAATTTTATGTACATCTGTTTCTAGAAACCTAATAGATGGGCACAGATGTGTGCACTACTAAAGACCTTTGAGAAATTTTTGTTTTAGTGCTCTCGGTGATAATTTTTCTCGAAAAGCATGATCTACATATTCTAATATTTTAGAGCTTTCATTTGTATTATGAGAAAATTTGTTTTCTGATTATAGCGCTTTTCTGCAATTGCAATTAAGTTCCTGATTTAAATGGCAAACTTTTTTGTTATTTTTCTTTATTAAATTTCACCCTGACATTGCGTTCAACTACACCACCAATGTCAAATTTTTCCATAAAATTACCGGGTACAAAGAAAATATCTTTTCATGTGCAAAATTACTAAATTGCAATGAAAACAATAAAAAAAAAATTGTTTATTGTTACAAAATGAAAAAACTTTACGAAGAAAGTTTGCAATATGCAAACGTTATGAAAACAGCACAAATTTTATGAATTTTTGCGCCTGATATTGTTAAGACATGAACTGAATGATTCAAGTGGAATTATAGCAAATTGTAAACATTTTCTTTCAACAGCAAAGTTAACATTGCTGTTGCTTGAATTGGGGAGTGTCCACATGCCACATGCCACTGTCACAATAATAATTTATGAAATTTTAGCAATTATAAAGGACTTTTAATTAAGTTTCTTTAATTTACTTTCAAGACTTTGGTCAGTGTGCGGTTTCCATGGCACTAAGTTTTGACTTCAGTTCGGCAACATCTTCAAGAAGATATGACACATTATTTTTTAATTTAAATAGCTCATTTCTATACTCGTACTTCTCTAACAATATGGTATGCTGCTTGCATACCCTAGTCATGTCCAATGCTACAACAAAATTGAACACGTTTTGGGCACATTAAACGCAAATTGCTCACAGTTCCAAAATGATTAGAAAAATCGCTTACAGTCCTCAGCAATATTGCTCGTCAAGGTCTATGATAGTCATATAAAAGTCAAGAGCATTCCTGTGTATCCTTTGACCTCTAGAGGCTTCGTAGAAAGTAAGGAAAATGTGACGCGAAACGTACTGGTCATTAATGTGGATTAAATCAACTACATGTTGTCGGTAACAGGAAAAGATCTATAAATGAGTTTACCCACAACATGAACATTAAATTGATGTAATATGCCGAGAGTGCGATTTTTTCTTCTGAATTATAAAAAAATTTTTATTTATTTTCGAAAGAAATTTTGTTTTTGTTTTAGACGATTTTTCTAGACTCACTTTTCTAATGCAATATTGCCTATATCCGTTGACTGCATTGGCTTTGACATATCGAGCAACTGCTAAGCAACACTCTAGTTAACAGAATCTTTAGTTCAGAGCTACAACGCACAGGAACTTTTCGGCTTTAATTCCAACTATTCTTAGATTTTTTGACTTCTTAACATATCTCGAATTCAAAAAAATTTTTTGACACCTTGACTTATTCAATATTTTACGATATTTATAGACTCATTTGAAATTTATAGATTTTTTCGATACTTCTCGATACTTTTCCATATAACTTTTCAAAGTGCACATTTTAAGAAAAAGTTCATAGGTTACCAAATGGCCCGCACTGAAGTCTTTTTTAATACAGACTTACTTACTTGGGTGGCCATAACAACTCGCTACCAGGTTACAGTTGACCTCAAAATCACTCTCCAGGCGCCTCTGCTTCGCGTTCGCCTTCTTCAATCAGTCACACCAAGCGTGGATAGGGTCTTTCTCTTGGTCGTCGCCCAGCGGCTTCCGCATTAGACACTTTTTTCGCCAGAGCTTTTTCGTCCATACAACAATATGTCCCAGCTAGCGCAGACTTTGGATAGCGATGCGCTTGACTATGTCAATGTCAGCGTAAAGCTCCTACAGTTTGTTGTTCATTCGAATACGGTAGTCGTCACCGACCCGAACAGTACCGAAGTCTTTTTTAATAAGTGAATTTAATAATGTGTATCACATTTTAAAAGTATTTCTTAGGACCATAACCTTTGCTCAGAAAATAAGTTCATTAGTCCAATGCAAAAGTTCCTACGAGTAGAAGGCGAAGTCTGTCCAGATAGGTTCAGATTTTATTCGTTGCATAAAATAATTAACATATTCCTTAGTGATTCAATCTTTCACTAAAATACATTGACTCTATTCGTGTGTGGAAGGCCTCTTGTGGTCCCTAATGCTCTGCGCAGGTTATATTGCTGACAGTACAAAACAGTTCAGTACCTTATTATCTGATTAAAAGTCATCGCTTCCATAAATAAAAATCATGGTATGTTGTCCTCTATCTCGTTCTTAGAATTCAATCTATTTCCATAAAAAATTTCATCAAAATCGGTGCATTAGTTTAACTGTGAAAACAAATTTTCTCTTTAAGGGCGTGGCCTACTTAAAAAAATTAGTTCTAACGGATTAAATCTTTCGCAATACTAAATTTCATTAAAATCGGTTGACTAGCTTAGCAGTGAAGCCGTGTTTTCACTGTTAGGGGCAGTGCCACACCTACTAAATGAACAAATAGTTTTTGATAGCTTTTCTAAGGGTTCCATCTACATCCAAAAATTACATTCGACACAAAAAAAAAAAAAAAAATCACGCGATTATGTTGTGTAAAAAGCGTAGTTGGTATTTCCTAAAGAAACATTTCTATAGTAAAACATTTAAAAATGGAGTCACTAAAATCTGTTGGTGCTTTCACTAACTTTTTTTTGCTAAAAACGACACGTGGTGATAATTGATAACAATTTCACCAAAATGAAAAGCATTCGCTTGATATCAGAGGCATCGGTAGCTTGTGTTATGACCCATCATGGGTTCGTTACCGGGTACATAGAAAAATTAATTAAAAATTTAAATTTTACTTTTTCCTAAAGCTATGCATGAAACTTCCCATTAATCTGCTGTTACACATCTCTAATCTATAACATTAAGAAAAAAAAAAAACGCAAAAATGTGTTGCATGTTGCTGTTGCTCTTGGCAGCGTGCTGTTTTCACTGATTAAACGTAAAATGCAGACAATAGAAATTGTAACAAAAGTAGAAAAAAAAAGAGGAAGCAATGTGCAACATCGACTCATGTAAAATATTAAAATACTCAACTCATTGCACTGCACTGCAACAGTTGCTGCTGCCGATAGGCAATTAAAATATAAAATAACTTCTTTTTTTTTCTGCTTTGTAGCAACATTTCCTTTTTTGTTGCAATACATTGGTTGTTATTTGATTTTTGCCTAAACAGTTTGTTTCCTTTTGCCATGAGCAACAGCAGCAGCAGCAGCGGAAAAAAACTGTAACTAAATCAGCAACAAGAAAAACAGGTGCTTATGTAACACAAACAACATGGCACGTCAGTCTGTAGCAACTATAGCAGGTATTTTGATCATCAGCAACATCAATAAGCTGCAACATTAAATTAGGCGACTACCAATAACTAGTTGGTTTGCGGTGCAGGGGGGGGTAAGAGAAAAAAAAATAGAGCAACAACTTTTTTTTCCTCAAATTAATATTTTATAGGAAAAAAGCGTAAAATCTGCTGTTTTCATTTCATTTTCTTTTGCTCTAATAAATAAACAGAAATGGAACTCACTATCTGTTTTTGCAATCTCTGATTTCGTTATTTTTTTCTATGAACAACTTGTGATTAATTAGCTGAGCGAAGAAAATGTTAAGTTGGAAATTGTGTTTTTTTTTTATCATTTTTCATTATGAAAAAAAAAGTGAAAAATCAATTTGCACTTAAAACTCTTGTTTCGCTGCGACTATGAAAATGCAAAATAAATGTTTGTAGAATCACTATTTATAACACGGTTAATTACATAACTCTATTATATGAGCAGTCTTCCTAATGTGACGTGCTGAAATCTTTGAACTTGCTTTAAGAAATGCGTCTGGTTCCCCAGAAATCCGGAAGCACACATAAAACTATTGAGAAAAGAAAGTTTGTTTGTTTGGAGCACATACCAGTTAAAAGAAGAATGAGCTGGAAAAATTCGAAAATTATCGTATGGTATTGAACTATGGTATGGTATTGCTAAAAATATTGAGCAATCTATTATCTTTTTGTATAAAAATGCTTAAATAGATATGGTTTGTAACGCTTTGGCGCAAAATATACTGAACCGATTTTAGTAATGTCTTTTTTAACACAACATATATATGCTTAACAAGGTTATTGCATACTTATTTTTTTATTTTGTTTAAGTTAAATATGTTTTTTTTACGATTAACTATAAGTTTTTTCGAAACCTCACACAAAAATTGTCATTTGATTTTTCGTTGCTTATGCTGCTTCTTGAATTTTGTGCTGTTCTCTTTTTATTCTTCTCATTTGTACCGTTTCTATTTGGCTTCGAAGTTCAAATAACAAACTCTCTTCCAACTGACTTTTTTTGTTGGAAAATATCGAAAAAGTCGAATGGTTTCAAAAAGAGTCGACAAAAGTTGAATGATCTCGAATAGCATTAAATTATATCGAAAATGTGGGAAAATATTCAACAAAATCGCTAGATTCGAAGATATACGTAGTGTCGATAAATGTGGAAAAGATAAACGACGGATAGTATAGAGATATGTTCACGAAAATATCGAAGGTTATCGTATCGTTTTGAAAAAATTCGGCAAAATTTAAATGATTTCAAACAGTGTCGAAAAATATCGAAAAAGTCGAAAGGTATCTAACAGCATCGAAAAATTCGATACACTCGAAAGATATAGAAAAATTCGATATAGTTGAAATGATACCAAAATAAACAATAGGAAATTATGAAAATATTTCGAAAAAGTCAAGAGTTTCAAGAAATATTGAAAAATTCGATAGCAGGAAATGAATCGGAAAACATCAAATAAATTAATTAAAGTCGGTAAGTATGGAAAGAGGTCGAACAGCATGACTAAAAAGTTTCGAAACGTGTCAATGCCCGAGTAGAAATTTTTATCCAGATGGTAAATGGGTTGGTCCTTTTTGTCCGGCCTTGGGTTATCGGATCAGGGCCAAATAGGTTTGGTATCGCATGTAATCAGGCTAACCGGACCAGGCAATCTTGATGCGGCACTGATTAGTGTGTCTGATGTGGCACTGATCAGCCCGAGTAAAAATTTTTTGTTCTGATCGCATGCGGTACGAGCTATTAGAGATCCGGTGCGGACTTGGGTAATCCGATCAGGCTCGGCATTGGGTAATCGGATCAGGCCTGAATATGTTTGGTAACGCATGGAGTCTGGCTAACAGGCTAAATAGGTCTTTATGAGTTTTTATGGGGCTTGCCATGAATGAGGCTAGCCAGCTTTGGTTCTTACTAGCATCATCCAAGTCAGTTCATGATTTAACAAAACTGATGAGTATTGGACCAAATTTCATAGGCGCTTCCCCGCTCATTCTGCAATATGGCTGGTTTTTGTCAAACCTGATCTAGAATTGTATTATACGTTTCCGCCTTTTGGATACTGATAAGATTCACACATGGCTGCTGGTGATAGTGTCCCCCAATTGTAGCCAAATCTGGAGCTGATTATGAATTCGTACTCGGATGAGAAATGTAAAGTTTTGAAAATCATCAAAAAAGTCGATAATATTGAAGATATAATGTGCTACATTTTAGTTTCCCTAGGCCGATAACTCGAGAAATAAGTAATATAGTGATAAATGTTAGTACTTAAATGCAATAAAAAAAGTAGGTGTCTGTTTAAAAAATCATAGTTGACCTCAAATTAACCTTGAAAATTGGTTTGAGGGTCAAATGCAAGGTGACTATTATTTGACTTCTAAAAAGCTTTATAAATTTTGCTTAAAACATTTCTCACTATCTTACTTAGTTCTCGAGATATTGGCCTAGCCGAATGAAAATGAGGTACTTGGTATGTCGAGAAATATTGAAATAACGTTTCGATGGATTTTCGTGCTATTTCCACGAACATGAACAAAGCCAAAGAATGACGATAACCTTTCCAAAAGATACTTATGCTTTTCTTGTTGTGTCTGAATTGCTAAATTGTCTGTAGTAACAGACAGAGGCGTACCGTGCAAGTCGGGTGCCATGGGCAAAGTTATTCGCCACCTCCTACCAAAAGAAAATTTGTACATTCATGCGAAAATTTCAAAACCCTAGCAAAGTGAGATTTATTTTACGGCCGTTTTGCCGCCAACAAAGCGTTGCGCCCGGGATGACCACCCCCTTGGTATTTTTTTTGACTCTTATCCCAAAAACTTCTTCGATAGCTTCTACCAAGCAAGTTTTTCATATTGTGTATTCCAATTCTAGATGTCAGCGCATGATTTAAATATTTAGCTCTTCGTTACCATTGCTTTAGAAGAATAAATTAAAATTGTTTAAATTTTTAAAAATATATGTTTCATTAAGTTCACGAAAACATATTTCATATTGAATTTATTTTTACATAATCAAAAATTCTTTTCAAATACACTAATTAAAACAAAAGATTTAGGCAACAAACTTGTTTCTGATTTAGCCCATCAAATTAAAATCAAGTTCATTACTGTAAGGCCAAAAACGAAAGTAAAATAGAAATAAAAATCTACAAAGGAGTCTTACGAAAAAAATGTTAAAACCAAATAGGAAAAATTTATGATGGACTTCAATATATAGTGGGTGATTCATTTAGAAGTTTTTGTTTTTAATTTTAAATAAAATACTTAGAATAGAGCTGGATGTCATAATCTCTATTATGCACCGAAAGAATAATCTCTGACATTTTATTTTTAGTGATAGTTTTATTGAAATGTTGGCCGCGACTATACCGTCGGTGTTCCATTTGGAAGGTACAATTTTCATGATATATCGCGAATTACGCAAGTAATGTTGGTTTCCAAGTGTTGAAACGTAGCTGGCTTATCGACGAAGACTTTTGACTTCACATAACCCCAAAAATAAAAATCCAGCTGAGATATCACACGATATATATAAGCGGGGTTCTTGACTTCATAATTGCAAAAATTATGTGAATTTTGAGTGAATATAAAGTTGAAATTTAAGTGACTTCAAAAAATTTACACAATTTACAAGCGTTGTTCTGGCGTAAGTCTTTTCAGAATGAAAAATATAATAAATATATAAATATATAAAAATAAGATGACAGCATGACACTACAAATGGAAAACAAAGCCTCTAAATAAAACACTCTATATTAAAGTTATGTCATAAAAATAACATAAGCTCTTAACATAAAATAAATTTACGTAATCTTATGAGCCTACTCCTCAACGTTTTAAGTAGAAACTAAAATGATGTAGCAATAAACATAAATTTTGAAATTTTGACTAAGAACAGAGAATGCAGTAATAGCGGCTAGCATGAGCTTGCGCAATATTTAACTTAACTGATTTATTATTTCTCTCTTAGCCAAGAGGATTTTTGTTACTCAAAAGAAATATTTTCAAAAATTGCATATAAAAACTTTACTCCAAAAATTTATTCAAACGCGTTATCCCAAACTGTTTTTTGACTCTTATTATGTATCGATTACTTAAGCCAAACCGGATGTTTTAAACTTGATTTACAAGAAAAGTTTCTAAAAAATTTGTATGTCAAATTTTATCTTTTTATGTTAATTAAAATCATTAAAAGCAGGCTATTAAAAAAAAAGAAAAATTAAATAAAAAACTTCAAAACTGAAAATGAAAGTGTTAGTATTTAAAAATTAGACACATGTGTCGCGGTATACGATGTATAAATTCATACAAAAAAAAAACAAAAAAATGTTACTAACTTGATGTTTTTTGTCTTTTCAATTTCTTTAAAAATGCGCTTGTGGCTGCTTGTTTGCTTAGCTCTCTCATACAAAATGTGTTAAATTCAACAAATTCAGTTCGCTGGTTGCTGTTGCTGTTGCTGTTGCTACCATTGCGTATCGCATTTCACTTTTTTTGCTGCTTCTGCTTTTATTTTGCTGCTGCTAATCAAATTAATGCTACAGACATTAAAATATAACACAATAACAAAAACAACAAAAAAAAAATATAAATGAAAAACGAAAGTGAAATATTTTGAAATGAAAAGTTCATATAGAAGAATAACAACATGACCTTTTATCATATGTATGTAATTTAAAATGAGGGTCATTCCATGGTAATTGTAATTGCAATGTGTCGAATGGAACTTCCACTTTTAGCTTAGATCTATACTATGTTTGTGCCCTAAGGCTGACGGTTTTGATAAAAAGTAAATTCAAAATCCACGCTGCACCTTTTTCGTTAAAAATTAAACTGCGTTTAATACGATACATTTTCTCGAAAGTAAACTTCGCCGATTTTCCGCTTATGGCGATAAAATTACGTTAGCTCTAATCGTTACGATATTTTTTTCTAAATTTTTATTTAGTTGTTTACATGCAAAGCATACACTGAACAAAATGTATAGTTACTTCAATTTAATATATTTGGTTGACAGTTTTATGTGTTTTTAAAATGCTTTGCCCATCATCACTCAGGTTGTCACCTGGCTGGTGTGTCGGCATCCCGTGAAGATATACCTACCAAGTAACACACCTCCTCTCATATTTTCGAAAACTTGGAAAACTCTGGAAAACTTGACAAACAATACTTTAGCGGGGTTTCCTTTAACTTTGGCCTTCTTTGCAATCATCTGTTTTCTAAACCTGCGTCCAGGCCCCTGTTACTTTATTTTATTTCAATTTAATAAATCGTCCAGCTCGACTTTGTTCATATGGAGTACGATGGTGCAATCAACATTCAGTTTTTTTCATTGTCGGTATTATATTTTTGGCTGTTAGTTGACTATCGACTCAGTTTCAGAAGAGCGTCAACGAAATCTACGTCAAACTGTATATGCAATTTGGCCACAGGTTTTTTTAGAAGTATCAATGTCTAGCTAGAAACTGCATGATGTTGTTGTTTACTTCTACTGTCTAGCCAAGTGTTTAACTGAGTTATTAGTCGCGCTCGAAAACATTAATTTTGGCATCATTCCGCACGAGTGCGCTTGCTGAGTCAACAGAATATTGTACTCGCTGTCGAGTTCTATTGAAATTTAACGAGTCATCAATAGACTCGCACAACACAGAACAATCACACGACATGGCTTGACTTCGTTTACCCTCTGATTTGTATTTCGCCGTCAATGTTGTTCAAGTCGAACAAAACATTTGCAGCAACGAACATAGGAAAAAACTATGAATGCAGCGAGTCAATTGTAATATCAATGCGTCGCAAAAAGGGGTAGAGTTTTGAAAGATTTATTATATGCTATGATTTGTTTTGTTTTGCGTTCGCATCATTTAAATTGTTGTTGTTGTTCAAGGTCGGCATAGCAAATCCGTTAACTGTGCAAGTGCATTAAGCATTAAACTACGAGTGCTTGAGCTCTTTTCAAGGTCAAAGCAAAGATCACTAGTATTTGACGCCCCAACAAATCTTATAACTTTTTCCTAAGCTATTTAACACTATCTTACTTAGTTCTCGAGACATTGGTCTAGGGAAATTAAAATGGGGCACACTGTATAATGTCGACAGATGGCGGGAAAAAATTAACGCACTGTGTATGCACATTTCCCTTTGAGAAAGATTTCTATTTCGAAAAAAGTGAGGGAATTGCATGACTGTCAATGAGGTTACCAGACTATTGTAGCGTTTTTAGGCAGAGCTTATAGCGATAACAGAGGTAGCATTCTGGCTGAGGATGAATGTTGTATCCAAAACAAATATCAAATCTCTAGAATCAGTCTTCCTGAACTCACTAGTAGCCCAGCAATGCCGCTCGCCTCTAAATGAGATGGTTCAGCATTTTAACATTCATCTCATATCAGTGCCTAGGCATAGGAACATTGCAAAGCTAATGAACTTGCTAGGCAGGAGACTTCTACACAAATTTCTCAGGACAATCAAGGTGTTGGTATACCACTTGCTACCTGCAAGTAACCGCTTAAAGAAGAAATGGTAAAAATGCTAAGAAAAGTTTGACTCAAGGGTCTACTTACAATATAACTAGGCAAATCTGACCGAAATCGGATGCTAAGCGTTCGTTAGAACTAATTTCTCGCACTAGACATAGTGACTCGTCAGTTGTTGCAGTCATAACTGACCACTGCTTCATCGGCGGACATGCGAAGAGATTAGGTGTTGGGTTCTTTAACTTCTGTAGAAGTTATGGAGATACGGAGGAAAAGAAAAATATTAAACATTTTCTCTGCTCCTGTCCCGCACTCGCTAGAAAACGCCACACTTGGTTCGTTTTTATTTGATGACCTGGATGATCTTAGGCATGTTGGTATAGGTCAGCTATTTAGTTTTATTACGCAATCTGGTTGGTTCAACAAGAGGGTATAGTCAGAAACCATGTCGTATCACAATGTATCACATTTGGTCTAAATGAGTCGATTTTCGTAACTGACTGCCACTCCTACCTAATCTAACCTATCCTATGACTGCCATTGAAACATTATTTCAATGAGCTTACTTCCTAACTACTTAGTTGTTGTGCAGACATTCACACCCATTCCGAAAAATTAGTTATGCGTATTCAACCATTTCGAATGCAATACGACTTCTTAAGATTGATTTGATTATTAAAAAAAGTGGATTTAAGATGACACATGATATGTCATAAATTATATTTTGGCCTGCAGACTTATTTCATGCAAAACGTATTATTAAAACCAGTTAAATTGAACATAAATAAACCACTTATAGTAAGTAAAAAACATATTCAGATTAAAATCATAAATTTATCACTAAAGTTAATCATGCGTTTTTTATAAATTCAAACCAATCACTACGAAACAAAAAGAAAAAATTATGCAATCGTGCAAATCAAACAAAACTTTCTCACGATAAACATAGGACCGGCCAGTTATAACAAAAACTTAAAAAAATTTAATGACATGATTTTATCATAAAACAAATAAATATTTACAATACGATATTCTCAGCTTAGAGTCAACATGTTGAGTTATAATAAACATAAGCATTAAATAATCTTTTTCTTTTATGAAATTTTAAGTCAAAACTTAGCAATGGAAAAGAGCAACCAACACCCAAAAAAAAAAAAAAAAAACAGTCTAAAACCTAAATGTTATTTAATAGATTAAATATTACAAAATCTTTTGAGACTTTCACTAAGCGATTTTTGTTTGCATCTCTTTTCATTCATTGGCTCTAGCTACCTAAATCAACAATACAGCTCCAATAATATAATCAAACTTTTGCTTTTGTATTTTATTTATTTTTTTTTAATTATTTATTTTTAACTGTGTTTACAAACATTTAAGCTAATTAAAAATGCATAAAATATTTTGGTCAATAATGAAAAAAAAAACAACAATACACAAAAGATAAAAAATTGACGGACCAGTGGCAGTTGTCATCATCAATTGGCAATTAAATGCGACTATGTCCGTTAGTGTAAAATGCCAAAAACTGCAAAATGATGGCAAAAGTTCGCATGGCATATAGCGCGCTTCAGGGCTCTGTTTGAAATTTTGTGCTTTGGTTTTTTATTTTTTTTAAATTTTTTTATTATGTTTTTTAAATTTTTATTATATTTTTTAAATTTTTTTTTTTATTTTTTTTTGTTTTTTCTATTAGCGGCTTACTGTAAATTTTGCTAGCCGCACGTAAACGCAACTTTTTGTTTCATCAGTTAGGTTTTCTATTTGTTGTCTGCAAATATTGCGTTTTGTTGATGTGATTTTGGTCTTCTGTTTTGACAGCAGTTTTTATTTAATTTAATTTTTTTTTAGCGGTAGTTTTTAGGCAATTAAGTTTACATTGACAAATTGCCTTTATGCTTAAGCGGAGTTTTTATTAAAAATTGTGCAGCGCATAGCAACATTTAGAAGTAATTGACCAATGACCTTTAGAACATTTGATTTTAATGTGTTTAGGTTTGCGTCAGATATAGATTGCGGCTATAAGTAATTAATAGACTCAGAATAATTTAAAAAGTAGCTGATCCAGCGTACATTTTGCTCTGCACTTTCCGGTAGCTAGTGTAATGAGTTTGATTTGATCAAAGTTCCTGTAAAAGAAAGATGGGCAATTGGACATTGCCTTTTGAAAATAAAGTCCTGGATATAAATATGAGACGAGACGATATAAAAAATGTTGGTTTTTTCTTATATGTAAGGCGTGGCAGAGCCCATTTTTTCATTGAAACTTACTTTTGGCGGTACCGAAAAGGTGGTCGAAGCCACACCTCCTCTTATAAGAGAAAAGTCAAATTCATCGTATCGCAATAATATAACATTCAGATGAATGAGACTTGATATATGTGCCATCTCATGCTGAATTTGATTTTTCTCTTATGAGTGGGTTTTAGCATCGTCCTTTTTTTCGAATCCAAAGTATAATATATTCTTGAAACAATGTATTGAATTTCAAATATGATTGCTGTAGTTCTATTGGTTTTTCTGTTATTACTTGATTAACCAACAAGCTCGCCAAAAAATTAACCAAAAAGCCAACCAAAAAGCCAACCAACAAACCAAACATCAAACTAACGAACAAACTAAACAACGAAATAACTATCAAACTTACCAACAAACCAAAAAAAAAACCAACCAACGAACCAACCAACAAACCAAACATCAAACTAACCAACAAACGAACCAACAAAACAACCAACCAACCACCCAACAAACCAACCACCCAACAAACCAACCACAAAACCAAACAAAACACCACAAAAAAACCAACCAACCAACCACCCAACCAACCACCCAAGGAACAAACCCACTAACGAACTAACCAACAAACTAACCATCAAACTAACCAACAAACTAACGAACAAAATAACCAACACACAAACCAACAAACCAACCAGCAAACGAACACTCGATTGACGAGTGATATAGACGTTATTCTGCCCTTACTGGTAGGTGGGGCGAAAAGTTCAATTTGGTTATGGTCTTTGTCCTTTATGTATGTACTAAGTCTCATTCATCTGCGTGAAATAAATTTGATACATAAAAAGTTTTTTTTTCATAAAGAGGGCGCGGTAACGTATCCGTAACTTTTATATATGTAGCAAGTCTTATTCAACTGCGTCAAGTTATTGTAGAGATATGTTGAATTTAATTTTCTCTCTTATATGGGAGGCGTGGCAACGCCCATTTTTCTTAACTAAACTATACTAAGGTCCTTCACCATGAGACACATACGTACACAATTTTATCCAAATAAAAATTAGTTTATTCTCATATGATAGGCGTGACAGCGCCCATTTTTTGCATTAAAACTTACTTTTGCACGTAGTTTTTATATACGTATGTATCAAGTTTCGTTAATCTGCTTCAAATAGTTGATGAGATATGATGAGTTTGATTTTGAGGACGTGTCATCGCCTATTTTTCTAAATAAATGTTTGCTCAGAACCTTCGATAGACCATCAGATCTTATGGTCAAAAAAAAAGTTTAAAAATGTATTTTGAAAATCTGTAGAGTAGTTCGCAAGTTTATATGCGACTGACAAATTGTTTTCAGTTTTTCTCATATTGGAAGTGTGGCACTTTTCTTTTTTTATTGAAACTTACTTTTGCTCGTATCTTTTATACATTTCCCAAGTCTCATTCATTTGCGTCAAATAGTTGATGTGATATGATGAATTTGACTTTTTTTCTGGGAGGGTGTGTCATCGCAAATTTTATTATTAACCAAACTATGCTAAGAACCTTCCGCAGACCAGAAGAAACATTTAAATAAATATGACCTCAATGGGGCAAGGCTTGCAGAGGTTACTCGATTATATATATAAAGATATATATGAGTATATTTTGAAATATAAAATGAAATATCGAACTAGTTTCATAAAAAATATTTAACAAAAAATGTACACAACTCACAAGACTCAAAAATTGAAAATATTTTTTAAAACGAAAAACTTAAGCGACAAACTTGCATTCAACAGCAGCCAAGTAAACATTTGCTAATCACATTCTCTATGTGTTTTGCACAAACATCATAATAACAACAAATGTTGACGTTGAAAAATGGTTGCAAAGAAAACAAAGCCAAATAAAAACCAGCAGCAACAAAACCCAAAAAAATGACAACAACTATTCACTACCACATATTAAATAGATATACCAAAAAGTCGAAAAAAAAAACACAAGCTAAATAAAAGTCGTTTGCTCAGGGCGAGCATGTGCCGAACTCTGCCATAAATAAACAAAAATTTACAAAAACAATAACGGATAACTAGCAAATGGCAATGCAAAGTAAAGTTCAATTTACGTTTGCTGAAATAAACAAACCCAACTACAAGAAAAGTATTCGTAATGATTGAGAAAAAGGTACACACACGGCCAACAAGCCACAAGTCGCTGTCGGTGCTGTTGGTTTGTTTAATTCATTGACGTTGGCCAAAACGATGACAGCCAGCAATTGGCGAACAAAACTTAGAAATGTGACAAGAAACGACAGCTAGACAGCGGCAGCAAGAATGAGTAACATAAACAATAAGTAATTTTAAGGCACTACAACACTAGCCAACAAATTTTCACTTTTTTTTATTTCAAATTTTTGTAAATTTTTGTCTTGCTATGACGCTGATTACAAAAGTTGTTTATTAGCTAGCAGTTTTTTTTATTGATAACAAAGATCTCCATAATTTTCCACTTTGTAAAGGTGTAAAGATCTGACGGCAAGGTTTTCTTGCATAGTCATGCCATGACCTGTAGAGTCTAAAATTCAATTAAGAACATCATCCAACTGATTTACGTCTAACTATAATAAGATTAAGATCTATACTGAGAAGCTAAGTTCAAGTTCATACAATATTGCTATGCCGACAGCAAGAGTATGCCGATGCAACACGGGAAGTAACTTTTTCTTCACCATCTGTGTTCGTTTCTGTTTCAAATCAGCATCGAATCGATCCAACAGCTCCCAATAATATTTTCTGGTCGTTGTGCTCCTCTTTTCAAGGTAATTGAAATAAATAGTACCATAGACATTCCAAAAATCAGTCACCATTAACTTGTCAGCTGACAGATCCATTTTGATCTTCATCGTTCTCAATTCGTCAGAAGAAGTCCACTGTTTCGATTGCTCTTTAGTCTCTGGTGTCTTGTGGTGGGTTCTAGTTTCATTCACAGTTGAGTAGATATGTTGAGAAAGCGCAAAAAGCTAAAAGTTATAAAAAAATTACAAAATAAATGCATTACTTTTTACTTGATTTAAAAGTTCAAGTTAAATAGCTAAGAAGACTAATATCTGTAATAGCTAAATTCCCTT
This sequence comes from Meiosimyza decipiens, assembly GCA_963680825.1. Classification (NCBI taxonomy): domain Eukaryota; kingdom Metazoa; phylum Arthropoda; class Insecta; order Diptera; family Lauxaniidae; genus Meiosimyza; species Meiosimyza decipiens. The sequence continues at coordinate 11,941,871 of OY804261.1, read as the reverse complement.
GTAATTAAACTCAAGAATAAATTCTATGATATTATGTTTGATTTAGCCATGAAAGCTTATGATTCTGCACCAAATTCGAAAATGTTTAATTTGTAGAGAACTATTTTTGATTTGTATTCAAAGAGAATTGAGGTTTGATTAAAAAGTATTAAAAATTTTCGTTTTTTTTAAAAAGTCTCTATATGTTCAATTTCGTTCGCATTAAATTAAACCCCCTCAGATACACTTGCGGCAGCGCCTTTTCTAATTTGGAAGCTTTTCTGGAACTCACTTTTCGATATAACCTTCAGCTCTTTTAGTGATTCTGTTTTTATCTGATCACTAGTGCCTTATAACTTAGTTGCTGTCAATACTGTCCAAGCTCTGATCGAAAGAAAGTTCGTTTCAGCAAATTATAACATTTCTTTTGCAATAAATTAGACTTTGTTAAAATTACCATATAGCTTAAAAGTTACGAAATAATTGGGGAAAAACAGATTTTCATGACATTTGACCTTGAATAACTTTTTTTGGGCACACAATTTCGCAATGAACTTTTTTCACGTTAATTTTGAATGCGCAAATAAAGATAATGCCCATGAGAAAACTTCACTTGGATTTGTATCGAACAACGGACATTTTTTCGTAATTTTTCTGAGCTTAGAAGATAATGAATGCATAGAAAAATTCAGAACAACATTTGTAAGTTTATTATATATCCCTTAAAACGATATTTTCATGCACGATTTGTCTCAAAGATTTTAAAAATTAATAGCTTTCTTTAAATTTTAGGTTTTTTTTGAATTCTTCAATAAAGCGGTGATCTTAAATTTAGCATCAATCAGTAGATGAAAAAAATAACCGCAGCTTTGGCATGAAATATTTTGTTTCATTATAAATATCTTTCTCCTTAAAATTTTCAATTAACTTTTTTATTATGCTCTAAGCAAACTGCTACATTAATTTGCTGTGTGAGACAAAGTGGGTTTTGCCTGAAATCAAACTCCTATCAAAGTGACTTTTAAATGTTTTACTTGCGTATTTTGGTTGTCACTAAGTTCGTTACCCATCAATAGCGTCCTTCAATTTAATTTTTATTTTTTTATTTTATTTTTGACCAGCAGTGTTTTCATCGCAAAAACGTAAATAAGTCAAGTGCTTTAGCCATTTAAATGAAGACCAAAATCAACAAAAGATGCGATCGACCTGCAAGTGGCCACTGCTAAGCTGCAATGACTTTGAAGCGCGCCTCAAGCAATGCTAAAGCTGCATGTGGCACGCTTTTTTTTAGCGTGGTTGTTTCTTAGCTATTGATGTTTTTTTTTAATTTTTTTTGTACAAAAATTTTTTTGATTTTATCTATTTTTTTTCATAGTATTTTATTTATTTTTTTTTTTTCTCACTACATTTTTTTCTGGGTTTAAATGTCAAATCACATGCTGTGCGCAGATTTTGCTGTTTTTTGTTGTTGTTTTTTGTCTTAATCAAACACACGCGGTATGTTATTTTTAGCTGCGTATCTAAGCGCGGATGAGTTGCTGCTACTTTTGTTGTTATTAATGTTTACCTTAGCCAAAAACATATGCAAACTCTTTTAATCAAATTATATAATCAAAAGTTTTGTAGCATGTTGAATGTAGACAAAAACAAAAAAAAAATTAAAAATAAAACAAAGGATGTAAGTAATTTTACTCCTTATAGCATTTTGACCTATCACCTTTCATTGTTTGTGTTGTATACGATACATACGTGTGTGAATGCTTGTTTGCAAAGTGTTAAAAAGAAGCTGGGGCGCACTTATCGGTTGTTTAGATTGTGTAAACATTTGATTTTTATTTGATGTTTTTTGTGTTTTTTTTTGTGGCAACAAAAATGTTATGTAACCATTGGATATTTTTTTTGTAATATGATTAGTATCTTCTGCAAAAGTTTTCATTCTAAGAAAATGCCAAATTCGCTGAAAATGTGAAAACAGAATTGATTCCGAGTAAGGTTAGGGTTAGGTTTTTGAGCCATTACTTGCGCAATTGAGAAGACAAAAAATAAAAATAGCAGAATTCCAGAAGCAGCTTAAGCATCAGCAACGAAAAATCAAGCAAAAATTTTTGTGTTTCGCAAAAGTTTAATCCTAAAAAAAAAGAAAAAAAAAATAAAAAAAAATTAAGAAAATAAGTATACAATATCCTTCTTTAGCACAGATATGTTCTTTAAAAAAAAAATTATTAAAATCTGCACAGAGTATTTTGCGCCAAAGCGTTACAAAACAGAATTTTTGATATGTTTTTGTTTCTATAGCAATACTTAAAGGAAAACATCTTTATATATCTTTACATATTGCAGTCCTTTACAGTAATTATATTAATAGTAAAAGCTTACCGTGTAAGTGCGCAGGTGCTTAAATTCAAAAAGGAATTATTTTTCGCCTTTTCACTCCACTTGGGAGAAAAGCTATAAGTTCGAATGCTTTTCAAAATCATAAAAGACAATCCTTCACAACGGATTTTCTCAAAATATGTTAACAGAATTGTTTCCGAGTATGAGATGGGTTAAATTTTTGGGCCATAACTTGTACAAGTGAAAAGACAAAACAAACAACAAAAATTGCAACGAAATCAGCAACGAAAAATCAAATGAAAATTTTTTTGTAATGTTTTGCAAAAGCTTAAACCAAAAAAAAAAGAAAAAAATAAGTTCGCAATAATCTTCTTTAACACGAATATATTATTTAAAAAAAAATTATTAAAATATGCACAGAGTATTTTGCGCCAAAGCGTTACAAAACAGAATTTTAGCTATGTTTTTGTTTCTATTGCAATACTTGAAGGAAAACATATTTATATATCTTTACATATTGCAGTCCTTTACAGTAATTATATTTATTGTAAAAGCATACAGTCTGTGTGCGCAGGTACTTTTTATTCAGATGGGAATTATTTTTCTCCTTTTTGCACTCCCCTTGGGAGAAAAGATATAAATTCGAAAGCTTTTCAAAAACAGAAAAGACAAATCTTCAAAACGGGTTTTCTCTAATAGCTTGAAAACTTTAAAAGATATCGCAGAAATTTTACCATTTTTAAAATCAGCATTGCCAAATTTATAGAAATTGATACATATTTTAAAGAAAAAGTCTTAACCACATCCTACTTTTATATGGAAGGTAGGAGTGTACGTTTGCAGATTTTTTCATATTCACATACTTTTGTTGATTTAACCTAAGAGATATCTGTACTAAATTTCAAGAGTTCAGCGTTATTATTACTATTTATGGCCGCCGTTCCATACCCATCCACTGCGTGCCGTTCTGAGTGTGAGAAAAAAATTTATTTTTTCCAATCAAATATATAACTTAATATTGGGAACGTAAAATTTTTCAATTGGACCACTCAATAAAAATAACACTGAAAAAACAAACAAAAGTGTTCATAGTCGATTTACATGCACGATGATTAGAACTGACATCAGAATCACGTGAGGGGATTGTGCGGAAGTGGCTGCGGCCCCGAGCGCAATGGTTCGGGGTCAGAAATTTTGGCTAAATTTTTATTATTGAGAACTTGAAAATCCTAAGGCCTTTTCTCTTATGAAAATTTAAAAATATTTTCCACGTAAAAAGTGTTGCCAATAACCCTACCTCTGTCACTGGTTTTTAGTATAAGAACTGGTGCAAGTCAAAAACAAAACAAAAAAAAAATTTGACAGCGAACAAAACGGTTATATCGATATTTTATGTTATAACCATTTAATTGTCTCATACCTGGTGATGTTCTTATACTTTATTTTACTTTTTTCAACAAATAATATCAAAATTAATTTATTTTTTTTATTGAAATTTAATTTGATTTCATTAATTTAATAAAAACTTTTTGTTGCCATTCAAAAGAACTCAAGCAAATCAAACTAAAAAGTGCCATGGCAATAAAATAACAAACAAAACATTCAAATATTAAACCAAATGTGACTTGTTACAAGTTGTAGTTTGGCGCTTAAAGATGCTTGTTGGCAAAAAGCTACAAGTACTTAAACAACAAAAACAACAACAATTGCAAAATGTTATAAGCTAATTACCCATTAACCTTATGTGTTACACATTTTTATGTAGTGCTAGTTAGCAGTGGCTTCACTTTTTATGTGTTTAATTTTTTATAATTATGCTTACAGTTTTTATTTGTTTGCTTTTTAATTTTTTATTTGTTTGCTTTTTTATTATTTTTTACTTAACAATTGCAATACAAGTTATTATAATTTATATCAGTCAAACAAAAGTTGTTAGAGTAAAATCCGCTTTTTAGTCCTGCTATGACTTATCACTGTATTCAGGGTACAAGGGTGTGTGCACACCTATAGCATGTACACATACTTATGCGCACGCCTACGGCAAACTCGCTTATGCCATGCGTGTAACAAATTTCCGTCATTTAATTAGTTACTCTACTAAACTAGTTTAAAATTTATAGTTGTCTACAACAAAATAACAAAAATACAAAAAACAAAAAAACAACAACAACCGTAATAAATAAACAACTACTTACAAACAACTGCAACAAATTTGGTTTGTCATTATGGTAAAGCAACAACAATAGCAATCATAACAACACCAACAGACAGTGATTTTTCGTTCAACTTTTAGCATAACTTAAGACAGTTACACTTTATACCAATTTCCCAAAGGCGAGCGTACAAATTTATGTGAGAACTAACTTTTGGAGTGTTGCGTCTGTTTTGCTTAACCCTTTGTTGCGTGCAGTACTTGAGTCTTTTTTTTTTTTTGATGTGTGAACATCTTTACTGGCGGACATAGAAGCAAATCTTTCATCATCTAAGGCTCCTGCCGATTTTTTCAACCTTAATATTTTTCGCCATATGAAATGTTTATCGACTTATTCAAAATCGTTTCGACTAACAATACTTTTTTCAGCTTCAAGATTTTTCAAAATTTTCATTATTTGATTTTAACATGAAAATTGTTTTTCCAACACCGAACACAACAAAATTTTTTGTTAGCAGTTTTATTGTTTTAATTTATCGAACCCAATGATAGCTCAAAAATCCCTACAATTTTGAAAAGAGTTATAGCACACAAACCTAAATGAGATATGCCGCAACTTCTAAATAATAGTCTTGCAACTATAATCTCTTCAGGTAATTCTTGGGAGTTATGTCAGTTCACCTTTTGCGCATTATAATCTTGAGCGTTATTGCACAGCGTTTACTTTGCAGAGTATTGGGCCCATGCACCCAATTTCACAACTTGGCATAAGTACCAAGAATAGCAATTTAAGTGTTTTTGTTTTACGATTTGTGCCACGCCCTAATTTTCAAACCTATTCATATTTTGCGAGTTGCTTGGCACAAACATTGTATCAAGTTTCACAACTGTATCTGTTATAGATGCCAAGATATAGTGTTTAAAGTGTTTTTGTTCTTTGGAAAGTTCCACGCCCAGTTTTCTCATCACGTCCACATCAAACGAGGTTTTTAGAATAGGCAAAAACTCTTGCTATCATAATTTACCAGTTAAACGTTTCAAATATTTTTGTTGTAAGAAAAGTGCCACGCCCCATTGTCTTATCCCATAGATATTTTGTGAGGTGCTTACCATATATCAAATGCATCCTTAGACCAAATTTTAGGACTGTTGCTATCATAGGAGTTTCGAGTGTTCTTGTCGTGTGGAAATTGCCACGCCCCGTAAAAATTTCATTAGGCGCTTAGCATAGACAGTACAGCTTTTAGTACCAACTTTCAAAACTCTTGCTATTATTATTAGTGTCCAGATGTAGCGTTTTAATTATTTTTGTTGTGTGGAAAGTGCCACGCCCCGTCGTCTGGTACCCTGCATATTTTGTGAAGTGCTTAACATAAATCATATGCATCCTAAGACGAAATTTCCAGACTCTTGCTATCATAGGAGCCAAGTTATGGCATTTTAAAAGTTTTTATTGCATAGATAGTGCCACGCCCCTTATATATTTGCACATAATACTATATATTTCATTTATAAATTTAACTAAAATACAATATCTCAAAATTGGCTATGTTAACACTGAATCGCATTCATGCTCTGGCTAAATAAATCCATTTTTCTTAGTCAACACATATGTATGACCCTTTATTTCGTAATAATGTTAGTGAGATAATTCCTTCGTTTTGGAAAAAATATTTAATTAAACGAAAACTACAAAAAAAATACAGGATAAGCTCCGCCCCACCGTAGTACAATTAATCCTCTTTCCAGAAGCATGTTCACT